>JARHVA010003389.1:210000-405000 GCA_037957365.1 Torreya grandis
TAAATATACACACACATATGTATATGTATATATATATATATATATATATAATCCCCTATAATGAATTAGTGGCATCTTTGTTCATATCATTTTATGCAGCTAACAATGCACCCCAAGTATATCTTTTTTTGCATGATAGATGAGCATGCAAGGTTGTCTGTGTTTTATGTAGGTGCAATGATTGATCTTTGTTAGTGTAAGTTCAATGGTTTATATTTATTTTTAGGAACATAAGGATTTACCCAACACTATATTATACTTATCTTTCTTGTACTTGATCTCAACTTCTTATCACCAAATGTTTTTGATTAATTTTTATTGTTATTAGAATAATAACCATTATTCCAAAAATTATTTTAGACTCTCATTATTTTTATTCACCTTAAATTATCTTGCATGAAGGACAACCATCATTTATTTTTCATAAATGGACTTCAACATATTATAACCTTTGAGTAATAAACTATCAAATGTAATGGGCCATCCATATTGCATGCATAATGTACCCATACCATACCCAAAGCATCACATTAAATAATAATGGTTTTGGAAAAATTAGGAGTGGATAGAACTAGAGTGGTACACATGACCTCATTTAGCTTCTCAAATAACTTATTGGATACCTCGTTATAATGAAAGGAGTCCTTCATTAAACTTGTCATTAGTATAAAATTCTAATATAAATTTATAAAAATTTACAAAATTATCCCATAAGCCCTAATAATCCCCATAGGTTTTTGAGGGTTGGTAGTTACTTACCTATCTACCTTGGCCTTCGTATTTTTAGGGTCTATATGCATAGGATAGGATGACTTGTAATAATCCTCTTTCTCTCAATAACATAGGATACAAATAATGCCATAATAATATAGCCTATATATACTTGGAAGATTATATAAGCACATAGAATAGACATCGACCTAGCAAGGGGTGATCTACACTCAAATGTTAAGAGGAAGGTTTCAAAAGCCTAAGATAATGACATGAGATATAGCTCTCCCTAGGGATCAATAAAGATAAGTGATTGTAATAATTATTTTAAAGGGTTTTATCAAGGATATAATAGGTATACCACTATAGATATTAAAATATGGTATTAAGTAGTTTACAATGAAAATATTGACATCCACTTATTATGCATCACTTATGCACACAAGTATAGTCTTAACCCACAATTATCTCATACCTCCATGTTACCTTATTAGTTTGACCCTCTTTGTTTATTTTTAAACACCTACAAGAACCTTACAATATGTGTAATTTTTTAATCTTATATATACATCACCAAAAATTTAATTAAATCCTCATATGCATGAGTTAATAACATAATATTAGGTTAGTATTGTCAATTAATAATGATATGAACATGATGTTACTGACCCTCTCACAAAAATGACCAATTTTTAAAATAAAATCTTTCCTTAGGGTCAACTTGTCTTCCTATCATGTTGATGGTATTACAAATTAATCAATATGACTCATATAAATAAATCAAGGCCTTACTTGAAAGGGCACTTGATACTTATTGCATACAAATATATAGATTATGTCACATTGAGAAAAACTACCCTATTTTTCCGAATTTGTAAATCAATCACTAGGAGTAATAATAATCCAAGTTTTATGCATAAAAAAGTAAAGTCAAATAAATCATTATCAAGTATCAAATTAAAACCATCATATATCAAATAAACATAAAATCACAATCACATTAAGTGTAAGAACTACATGTGGATTCATTTCCATCATTAGAGTATTAGATATGTAGGTAGTAATCAATCATCAATGAGGATGATTAGGGTCAACCCAAATCATTATACTTCCTTTATTTTTGTAGATTTTTATCCCTCATAAGATTACATAAGGTTTTAAGGTGGAATCTACTTTTTAGAGTTGAACACATCACCAGGGTTAAGCATCAAATATATAGAGATTTTAGAGACATGTTAAGGTGATAGCATCACTATAAATACTAATTTTCACATGGGTCACTATCGACCACTATAGGTTAGTGTTGGTAGTTTAATACTAACCTAATGATGATGAAATTTTACTTATGTAGATAGAAACATAGATATAAGATCTAGGTAAATCACATGCATAATTATATTTGCTTCACATTATTGGATGTTAGTCATAGTTAGACAATTAATTAGAAAACCTAAGCAATTATCCTTTGTTTTACTTAATAATTTAGCATATGTGACTTGTCAAATATTTTAAATTTATTTCAAGTAATTACTTCTAGATTGATTCTCAAATTCCATATTTAGTAATCTAGATTCACGTACTAGTTTATATTGTATTATGATTTATTAATATAAATCAAGGTAAAACATATTTATGAACCCATACATTAATCTAACTATGTCAAACCCTAGGTTTCCATTTAAGCTTTCATCCTTATAGGGTTTTGGATTTCAGCCTTAGGGTTTTAATTTCATACCTAGTTTCTAATTATTCCCTAATAATAAACATTACCCATAGCTATAATGAATAATCATTTTATTTATTTATTAATACAATTCATGATGGTAATCTATTCATATTTTTCCATGTTGGATATTTAGCTTAGTATGTACATTATTATTTTCATGTGTATGGGTGAGTTATTAAGGGTGTTAAAACAACTCACATGAATATGTTATTAGAGTGATTGTATGGATTGTTTTAGTTAGTGTTGATAAGTATTTACTTTTTATCTTAAGGATAATATGATCCTATAAACATGTAACATCATTTGTTTAATAATTGAAGAAAGACATTATTTTGTGTGTACTAAACTGTACTAGAAATAAAATTTGGTATCATAGTTATGGTTTACATAAAATTTTAAAGGTATGAATCTTACTAATTATTATGTAATATTAATACAATTCACACTATATATAATTTACAATTGAAAGTATTTATTTATAATTTGTAGTGTAAACATTTTTTAATGAAGGTAATCATTTGTTATATTTTACATGCACATGAGTATTTATGCTCACTATTTACCTGTATTTTTACTTATTTCAATAAATTTGATTATGTTTTAGTATTTATATCTCTCCTCATTAAAAATTACAACATTTTTTATCCTTGTGTGTCTATGCCCAATATTCAATACAATTTATGATAGATTAGGATCTATCAATTCTGTACACATGCCATAAACCTGACAAATATATGAATCATGAGACATATTCATCACCATTAATTAGATGATATTTTAATAATTATGAAAATAATAATTTGTGTGTAGAAGGATGTGATGAGATAATCCATAATGGTAGTGTATTTACTATATCTTCAATTCTAAGACTAATTTTTAAAGGGATGTGATGCATCACTCTTTTTGGAATTGGTGGCACTCAAAAAACATTCCCATAATATACCTTTATAAACCTTTATGGGATTCATTCTATACCACCTACATATTAAGTTCACCATGTGAGTATGAAACTACAATGAACATATTACATGTTGGTAGATTTTTTATAATCATTTTGTGCTTTATTGATTCTATTGCCTTGATGATTCTAACCACATATGTGCACTGACAATCTTACAAGCCTTTACGTCAAGTTATATTTTTGTGATAATTCAAAATATATCAATTTATGTGCATTTATGTTCATTATTATTTTAATTATTTGTCAATAATCAATGATTAGAATAATAGTGCCATAATAGTTTATTTTTTATGTAAAAGATTTTCATTTATTATAAAAGTTATTTATTTCAAATGTTTAGTCATTGTTACAAATAAATAGTTCATTATTTATCTTAAGTGATGAGTATATTGTGTAGGTGGGATAGTTTTTCATGACTATTTATTATAATAATGTATATAATGTCATGTTTTACGTTTTTTATAAACAAAATTTTGTATAAATTATCAAAGTAAAATTTTATATCCCTTTTAAAGGACACATTATTGGGTGAATTTGATGTATAATTAAAATGAGTGAATTTTAATATCCCATACAATAATAAATAGAGTAAAAATATATGATAATAATTAATTAATGTAGAGGGTGGTTTCCAATTGTAGAGGTTATTGTCTATGCTACTTATGATGGGTGGAAATGATTATTTATAGTGGATACACATGTGACAATGATGACTCAATATTCAATATTCATTTTATTTTTTTAATGGTAAAACTTATATAAAATTATTTTAAATAGTTGAATAGGAGATAAATATTCTATTATGTATCATCTACTAAGTAATTCTTAGTGAATTTACAATGAGTATCCTAGCACTATTAGAAGTGAAAGTGTGAATAATTGGGTTCATGTATGTAGGTTTTTTATGGAAATTTGTGACTTTATAGTGAGTAAAATAACACTCACTAGAAGTTAAAGTTGGAATACCTAAAGTATTATGTAGGTGATCACAATAACAATCATCATGAGTAGTATGAATGCATACCTAAAGTATGTGATGACATATGTTTCTATTTATAGTTCATGTGGAGTCATTTATCATCTTATGTATACACTAAGGGTAAATTTCAGAATTTAGATGAGTACACACACTATTATTTTAATGTGTATGAGTGAGATATTATGGGTGTTAAAATAACTCACATGAATAATATGTTTGAGTGATTGTTGGTATTATTTTATTTAGAGTTGATATAGATTGAATCCTTATTTTAAGGAGATCATGAGCCTTTAAATATGTAATATACTTTATTGAATAATTTAATAAAGGTGTATTATTTTGTGTGTAATAATTTGTACCAAAAATTTAATTCATTTGGATATGTTATTATTTGATCAATCATATGATCAACTGTATCAATTCTAAGAACACTAATAAGGCTAAAATAAATGATAAAAAATCTCGAGCCTTCATCAAATCACATTGTTTCAAAATATAATTTTAGTTTCCTTGCATTAAGATTATATGACAAAAGGAATACATAAATCCTTTTGTTCCACGTCCACATAGAACTCAAGGTTGTACTAGATACCGTCCCTATAACATTATTTTCCCATGTATTAATTTAGGTTATGTGGTTGATGATGTCAACACTTGATGAGATAGGGTGATTCATGAAACGATCATGTGTGATAGAAAAAGGTAATAAACATGTTCCTCTTTAACCTCATAAAATTTTCATGAATAAATCCAACCAAACCAAAGGGTATGACATAATATACCAAATAAATAACACCCATTCTAAAATATATCTCATGAAGTTACTCAAGATATCAATAGTTTATAAAAACATTTTATATGAGGAATTTGAGAAATAAGTCTTCCTATTAATAAAAATTCTAAATCATTCTCATATTTAATTAATACATTAAATGATTTAAAAAAATTCATCCCCTTTGACAAAGAACACTTAGCACAAGAGATAAATATTTACCAATATACGATCAAGTTCAAGTGCAAAACAAAATGATCAAATGTGTGTTGGTAAATAATGGTTTTGGATTGAATATTTTTAACATGACCTTAATAAAATATGTGGGGATAAATATATCTATTTTAAAAAAATCATATCAAATCATAGAAGGACTTTAATACACTACACATCAAATATCTAGGACTATATCATTGAATGCAAAACTAGGTGCTAAGATGGTACCTAATACCTTAAAAGTTATGCCTAATAAACTATATTACACCTTACTTTTGGGATGACATTGGATACATGTTATGTAATTATTTAAATCAACATTACATAAATGAATTTAATTCTTGAATGAAGGATATTATTATATATAACCATAAGATGATGACGCTTTTATATATTTTAAGATGATCCACTATACTAATGAGAATCAATCACAATCATATTTGGAAGATCAATGTATTATTCCTCCATCCTAACCCATTTAAATATAATAGACGATTACATATGAGGTGTGTAAAACAAGTACTAAAAAGGATAAAGAACCAATAATAGCATATAAATTAGATATACAATATGAATCTCAAGATACTATAAAGCAACCAAAACTTATTCTTGATCTTCCTTTAGGGGTAAATTTAGAAAATTAATATGGCATGGTTATGGACTATTATGATAGTGATGATGATGATGATACCAATGGAAGATATGATAAAAGATCAATTATGTAAGTTAAACTTTAATCCTCATATGAATATTTATATCATATTATATTTACATATATTAGAGTTGGAGAATATTGAGCTAATTGAGATGAAGTACACAAGTTAAATTTCAATCCTTAGATGAATATTTCTCATACTATATTAACAACTATTATATTTGGATAACATCAAGATAATTCAGATATAACAAAAAGGGATAAATTAAAATTTGTTATCTAGATATAATATTTCTAGGGTAAAGGAAAGGTAATAATGAAATATTATTAGTAAATTTGAAATACAGACATAGTTGAAATATTATCTCACACAAGGCACATCTAACACTAAAGTCAAAGATGAATTATGCAAATAAGTAGTCATACATTTTAGTAAATAATGTGAATATGTTAGTTAATAAATATCTAACACCATTGAAAGTAAAAAGTCTTCAAAATAGACCATGAATAATATGACAAATATTAATTGATCATATTATTAACACATTATTATCCACTAGACATCGAGTTGTGGGATTTTTCTCACATCAAGAAGGAAAATCATATTCTGAGTATCATAGAATCATAGTATGTTACATAATTAATTGTGATATATTAAAAAATAGTAATCAAAGATACAATAATGAAGGAACCATAATGTAATATCCCCTTGAAATAGGGAATATAGAAATACAATAGTTCTGAAGTAGGATACACTTTTTGCCAAAATAATTTCAAATATGAATAAATAAATCACTATATAATCTCTCAATAGCAAATCAAATATCTTATCACTTGTTCTTCTAGATGATTACACAATTGAGTCTCTATCATACAAATAAAATAATGTGAAATATTCTATCTTGAAACTTGGGGCTTTTGCAAATCTGGAAATTGACCTTGAATCTAGAAATTTTGTCTCGGCCTACTGTGTCGAACACACAGTCACCGGCATCGATCGATATGCTACCAACATCGGTCACTGTAAGTCCTTCTCTGCCAACATTAGTCTTCAGTCAGCCGATGTCAGTCACTGGGGATCTCTGTCTACTGAGGTCAGTGTCTGCGTGGATTTGTATGGACTTGTACAGACTTCGTACAGCTGTCAATTAAGCACAACCTGCCTATTTTCAACCCCTAATCTAAAAATATATGTCTCTAATATAGAATATCTCTATCTATATAATTTATTGAATCAAAAACTAAATAAATAAATACTTGAAATACTGTGATAACTTTTGTGTGAAGTTATCACTCAAATCTGTACCTCTGTGATAACTTCTGTATGAAGCTATCTCTCAATTTGGCAATAAATCAGCTGATATCTCATAGCCTCTAAATCACACACAATGAAGAGTTGAAATTCTCCACTACAATGGAATCCTGGAACCCTTGGCTCAGTCTTCACAAAAGAATTCTTCAAAATCAATAATCAATAATCAATAATGGCCTTCGTGAGAAACCCTTATACCCTCAAAAAATATGCTTGCCCTAATTAGGTTTTTTTTTCTTAAATTAAAATTAGGGTTTCTAAATTAAAATTAGACCAAATAATTAATATTTGATTAAATCAATCAAATATTAATATCTCCCTCAATACATGTCCAATCGAGCCCAAACAAAAGCCAACTGGAAAAATTCTGCTAAACAAAGCCACACCAATCTCCATCAAGACCCTCTAACCATCCTATCAGCCTATGAGGGTCACATAATAGGCTAACCATGAACTCAAAACATGTCAAATGAAAAGGAGACATGACAATCTACCCCTCCTAAAATTGCTTGCCCTCAAGCAATCGTTGAATGATACACCCATCAATCCACCTAGATCCCAAATGTAGTCATGATCTGCCCTGCTGTCAATCGATGCAAACTCCATGCCATGTCCATCCCTAGTACTAAGATAAGCACCCCAACATCCATTCCATAAATGAAAATCAGCAAGCAACTCAAGCAAACTCCGTACCTAAATAATATCTAAATTTGGATTGTGAAAGCTAGAAAGAGTCATATCATCATCAACCTGTGACCCAACTATAACAAAAAGCTGAGTCCCTACCATGTGTGATAACCCCTGAACTGCACTCACCTCAAGACCAAGCTCATCCTCATATCTCTCCTGTGTTAGTGCCAATGTGCACTCGTCATCACACTCTATCATGTCATGTCGTATGAGCATCTCCATCTGATGAAAAAACATATATATCTAAAGCTGCTGCCCTGTATTGCCTTAAGAATATGTGTCTCCCCATCAACATCAAAGTGAACCTCCATGTCCTTGAGATGAAGAGTAACTTCCTCAAATGAATGAAGCCACTTCATACCCAAGACTAAGTCTATATCCCCCGTGTTCACCACATAATAATAAGCCTTAAACTCATAGTTGTTTAAGTGCAATGGGAGATCTCTAATCATACGATCACACCTAAGAGTGTGAACATCAGCTACCTTAACTCTAATGCCCTCAAAATCTTTAGTAGTGAGTCCACGCTTCTCCACAAATCTAGCATCTATGAAATTATGTGTGGCTCCTGTATCAAGAAGGGTGATGACCTTCTGCCCTGCTAAAACTCCACAGAGTCTGAATGACTCATCCAACTGAATGCTGGATAGGCGTGCCTCCTATATGTGGAGCTCTAACTCTGACACTACCTCCTCAAAACTATTCTACTATTTGGAATCCTCTAAATCTAAATCCTCATAATATGCCCACATCACACGATTCGCCTTGCCCTTAGGCCTCAAAGGGCAATCATGATGGATATCATATGGACCTTTGTAGTAGAAGAAAAGCTTCTTCCTATGTAGATCGTTAAGCACCTCATGATCTAAAGGTGGTGCTGCTGGATTGGCCTTTGAATCATTCTTTACACCTAATTTATCTATGCTAAAATCTGGTCTCTCTGTATCTCTGTTGGAGCACTTATGGTCTCTAGATGAAGAAGTACCTCTAGAGTTAGATTTATTGGATGGGGCTGCCATCTCCATACAACGTGCCTTCTTCATAGCTACCTATAATGAAGGAGGATCAAAGCCTTTGATCCAACCTCTCAATGGTTCTGTCAATCCCTCCATGAAGAGTACTACAAGTCACCTCTCTGAAATGTCAAGAACCATAACTGATAACTTTTGGAAGTCACCAATGTAAGACTCTAGACTGCCACTTTGGCACAACTATGCCAACTCTCAAAAATAGGACTCTAGATCCCTCCTATCAAAATGCTCTACTAGCCTATCCACAAACTCTTGATAAGATGTGATTCGATCATGATGGAGTGTCACCATCCTGTGGTGCCACCAATCATGAGCTACTCCCTCAAGATGTAGTGTCACATATCTGATAGCATCTTCCTCAGCCATCAATCACAATGTGAGAAAGGTGTCTAACTTACTAATCCATGCCTGCATTGTGACCTTACCACTACCATCGAACATCACGAGTGTGAGCCTGCTTGTAGCATGCTTAAGATCATTATTCTGGTGTCTAGGTCTCCTATCCTATCTAACCAATTTGTAGTGCTCTCTCCTCAGATTAATAAAATGATCAAAGGACATCCTCTCTCAAACATGAGGAGGTAATAAGTTCCACTCATCATCTACAACTAGGTAAACATTTGCAAATGAGGAATCTCTTGCTTCCTCCTCTGTTAGAACTTTCAGTTCCTCTTGAACAAACGTAGGATGTGTAGGTCTACCCACTGTCTTAGAATAGGTAAGCTATGGTCTCTGATTAATAGTAGCACTCATGTTATCTCCTTGTTCCCCATTCTATCTATCAAGTGTGTTCATCCCCCTTATCATAGTAGTAAGTGCCTGTAGTGTCTGATTCATCTGCTATTGGCCTGACATCATAGCACGGTGGAATTCTCTGGTGTCTTGATCAACATCATACCTGTGGCCCCTGGGTAGGCTACCCTCACGTCTGTCACCCATGAAGATCGGTAGTTGATCTAACACCTGAGTACCTTCAAGCAAGGCTCTACTACGTCTGTTAACTTGTGTGGTCCCAACTCTTGTGGCTGTGTAAGATTGTCAAACCCTCAGGATGGTAGGATTAAGCTCTGATACCACTGTAATGTCCCTTACTTAGGGGATCCTTTTTCTAATAAAAGCTCTGATATATAGCAATAAAAAGCTCTGATACCATTGTAATATCCCCTTCAAATAGGGAATATAGAAATACAATAGTTCTAAACAAGGATACACTTTTTGCCAAAATAATTTCAAATATGGATAAATAAATCACTATATAATCTCTTAATAGCAAATCAAAGATCTTATCACTTGTTCTTATAGATGATTACACAATTGAGTCTCTATCATACAAATAAAATAACGTGAAATATTCCTTGAAACCCTGGGCTTTTGCAAATCTTAAAATTGACCTTGAATTTGGAAATTCTGTCTCAGCCTGCTGTGTCAAACACACAGTCACCAGCATCAGTCGATATGTTGCCGACATCGGTCATTATAGGTCCTTCTTTGCCGATGTCAGTCTTCAGTCAGCTGATGTCGGTCACTAGGGATCTCTGTCTGCCGAGGTCGATGTCTGCGTGGATTTCTACAGACCTGTATGGACTTCATATGGTTGCCAATTAAGCACAACCTACCTGTTTTCAACCCCTAATCTGAAAATATATGTCTCTAATATAGAAGATCTCTATCTATATAATTTATTGAATCAAAAACTAAATAAAGAAATACCTGAAATACTATGATAACTTTTGTGTGAAGTTATCTCTCAAATCTGTACCTCTGTGATAACTTTTGTATGAAGTTATCTCTCAATTTGGTAATAAATCAGCTAATATCTCATAGCCTCTAAATCGCACATAATGAAGAGTTGATGTTCTCCACTACAATGGAATCCTAGAACCCTTGGCTCAGTCTTCACAGAAGAATTCTTCAAAATTAATAATCAATGCATAATCAATAATGGCCTCCATGAAAAACCCTTATACCCTAAAAAAATATGCTTGCCCTAATTAGGGTTTTTTTTCTTAAATTATAATTAAGGTTTTTAAATTAAAATTAGACCAAATAATTAATATTTGATTAAATCAATCAAATATTAATATCTCCCTCAATACATGTTCAATCAAGCCCAAATGAAAGCCAACTGGAAAAATTCTGCTAAACGAAGCCACGCCAATCTCCATCAAGACCCTCTAACCATCCTATCAGCCTATGAGGGTCGCATAATAGGCTAACCATGAACTCAGAACATGTCAACTGAAAAGGGGACATGACACATAAAAGTGACATAGGATTAATGGGAATACTCACCACAAATTTATAATATAACTAAACACACAAATGTAATAAAAAGGTTACACTAATCCACAATAATATACTTTTACTATTAAAACATGTGTGTGTGTGTGTGTGTGTGTGTGTGTGTGTGTGTGTGTGTGGGTGTGTGTGTGTGTGTGTGTGTGTGTGTGTGTGTGTGTGTGTGTGTGTGTGTGTGTGTGTGTGTGTGTGTGTGTGTGTGTGTGTGTGTGTGTGTGTGTGTGTGTGTGTGTGTGTGTGTGTGTGTGTGTGTGTGTGTGTGTGTGTGTAAAGTGTTCATAAAAAATAAATACAAATTTATGGAGAAGATATCCTAAATGTATGTAGTGTTTCAAATTATTAACATTTGGGCCTCAAAATTAGATACCTATTCAATCTAAATCATTTTACATTCCTTTGACATATTATAGAAACTCATTTTAGTCACTTTCATGTCTAAATCAGGATTCAAATCATTTTATAGAAAATGATGTAATGTAAGCCTATAAATCACCTTGGATGCCCAAATTAATTCATGTAATGGATTTAATTTCCCATAAACATGTTGAGTCTTTCTTATTTAGGGTATTAACCTATATGCACTGATAACCTAGCTTGGATTTAACCCTAGTCAAATTTTAACCTAGTAAATTGGCATTCTTGGCTTATTTATCTATTAAAGCAAAAGATTTGAAAATAATGCATAAAATACAAAATCACTAAGCAATATTTATTATCTCAATTACCTTAATTAAAAATTCCAAGTTTAATTAGTGAGTTACATTTATCTAAATATGTAAATTTTCAAAAAATATGAGGTCAAAGTCAATGGAGATAATAAAATGTTTTATTAATTCCTAAAATTCAAGTAAATGTGAGTCAAATCCTCAATAATATCTTCTATGAGTTGTATTGGCTCATAAATATCTAAAATTTATTATCAAACATTCATAATTACTTTGACACAACCTAGGGTTAACCTAATTCACCCTAGGTTATTTTAAACTCAACCAAAGTTAGAACTAAACCTAACCTCTCTAGGGTTAGAGTTAGTTTTGAAAACTATAAATACAATGGCCCTCACTCTACCAGTATAAGATTTTATGTAAAGGTTATTTTATAGGAATGCCTTAAATAAGCCATCAAAGTAATGGTATAATTACATATTGATATCAAGCTTAAAACCAAGCCAAGGCAAGCCAAGTAATGCCACATGTAGCTATTGGATAAGTGATACCAACATGGATAATGTATTGGTCAAAGTCTCTAATTCCATATACTAAGTAAGGACATCTTCTATGCTAGCAA
This sequence comes from Torreya grandis, assembly GCA_037957365.1. Classification (NCBI taxonomy): domain Eukaryota; kingdom Viridiplantae; phylum Streptophyta; class Pinopsida; order Cupressales; family Taxaceae; genus Torreya; species Torreya grandis. The sequence continues at coordinate 222,639 of JARHVA010003389.1, forward strand.
GTGGACACTAATGTTGATAAGAGAGGTAAAATTTTTATATGTTTTTATCTCTTCTTTTTAGTTTTATTCTCCCTCTAGTACTTACACAAGAGTAGTTTAATTTTGTTACAATGTTATACTTAAATTTAATTGAGATTCACTAACAATGAACAAATGACCATTATGTTCTCTTAGAATTCCTAAGATGCATAATGGAATTATTTGTGGGATCAAACATATCATATGGACCAAATGAATGATGTGGAACCTTTAGAATTCATAAACATAACACTTCAATCTTTAAATTTAAAGTGTTATGCTAAAAATTACCATCATTTTATTCTATTTCTAATTGGTGAATTTTTTCTATATAATAGTGAATTCACCTATTTTATCCTCTATTTATGATATTTTATTTTGAAAAAATGGTGACCTATGTTAAATCAACGATTTTTTTTAAATGGTGGCATTAACAAATAAAAACAATGACTTCAACCCTCCTATTTGATGGCTTCATTAGGTATATTTCTTAGTGATTTCAAAAACTTTGTCTAATTTTAAGGCTATAATTGGTGACTTCACCTAGACTAATCAGTGACTTCACCTATATCTAAAGATGACTTTAGCAAATACTTATTTATATTTTTTGTTACACATATAATTGGTTACTTTATTAGAATCAATGACTTCACTCTATTGTAGAATCAGTGACTTCACTTTGTATAAACTAGAACCCAAAAAGTTGAAAATGGGATTATGTTTATTCGACCAATTTTTTTCATAAATATAAGATAAATCCCTAACATTTTTCTAAAAACCTAAGTATAGAACATATATCTAAAAAAATATAAATTTTCATGCACACTTTTGTTTTATTATTTAAAATTGACCTAACACAACTTATCTTTTCACAATCCAATTTTACAAGAGAAAACAAGTCCAAGGGGTTAAAAAATCTTTCATATCTAATTTTGTCCTTTTAAAATGAAAATTAACTTTATAGTTATTAAGAGTTTTTTCTTTTTTTAATTCATTGTTTGTTAGTTAGTTTCAAGTTCTTAGATAATGTTATTTTGTGACAAATTAAAATTTACATGTATGCTCTCCCCCCATCCCCTATATGAAACTTGGATGATCAAAATAACCTTATTTATTGCATTTTTTTAATCCTAGGATATAATTAACATCACATATTATCTCCCCAACCTTTGTATGACTTGGGTGACCCATAAATGACCTTTAAATTTCTTCCAATTTTCATTTCTTTATTTTCATACATTGGCTTGTGGGTAGGAGTTCATCATCTCCTTATAAGTTATTTAGGGGTCTATTGACCTATTGTTTCATATCCTAAAATCTTACAAAACCCTTTCCATGGTGGGTTATATAAATTGGGAACACGGTAATGGAATTGAATAGTGAGTGAGTGGTTATCCTACCAATCCTAATAAAAACCTTAATTAATTTACACTAAACATCAGACTTCACTAAGAAGTTTAGGGAAGAAGTCATTGTCTTAAGGGTTAGACCTTTACATAACAAGTTATCAAGTCTAATCTAATTGATGTGATGTGCCCTTGTGTTATCCATACTTAGGACCACTTGGATCATTTTAAAATTTATAGATTTTAGTAAACCCCACTTTATCATAGAATATATCTAAAAAATCCAAGTTATTTTCACTCTAAGTTCACAACATGTACTAATGTTCAAGAGATAGAGGGGGGCTTAAAAAATCTACCTACATGTGCTCTTTAACTTTTTTATTAACACTTAATTAATTTTTATCATTGTTATATAGATGGAAACTTTGGCATAAGATATACACACCTTGTTAGTTTTAGGGATAGGACATGCACTTAGTGCTATTTCCATTTTCATTTGTTAGCATGTGTGTTTGAGTCTTAAAATTGTTTGTTTGTCGTGTTGAAATGAGTCTAGACTTTCATGTATTACCCACCACTTTTCACTCAAAGGTGATATTCTTCCTATTTTGTTTCAAAAAAAAATTCCTTGGAGTTTATTCCAAAACCATCTTTGTGTACCACTTGTTTAATGGGGATTTTTTATGCTGCCCATTTTGTTTCAAACAATTTCCTTGTATTTTCATCCAAAACCATTGTTATACCACTTTTATGAAGGGGAATTTTTATGTTTCTAAAATTATTCCAAAACCTTTCATTATCTGAAAAAAAGTTCCAAAATCACTCATACCTTTTGTTTCAAAATGTGCAGTTACACTACCCATTTTAGTCTAGCCTTTTTTCCTTATAAAATAGAAGTCTTTTGTATTATATTTGAACTTTAATCTTTTGAATTTTGAATCCTAAAATAATTAGGTTTACACCAAAACATCATTTAATTAGGACTTAGGTGGTTTACCTTTTTTATTTGGATTTATTTCTTATTTGGTCTAAAGACCTCTTGCCTAGACTTGGTGGTTATTTATTGTCATGTTCCTTATTTTACCATCCTTTGTGCCAAGATTTGTTTCCATGCAACTTATTTAGAGTTTGTTGTGCTAAGTTCTAAACTGTCCTAGTTTCATTTTCAAAGAGTATATTTTAAACCAAATATCGTGTCTTTTGTGAGCTAATTACTAAGTGTTCTTCCAAGCCAATTACCTTAGATTATATTGTTTTATGAGTTGTTTATAAATTTTATCCAAACCAATTACCTTGGATTTAGATTGATTTCAAGTCCTTATTTTAGATCAACCTTTATTCCAAAGTTTAGCATTATGTCCATAATAATGATTATAACCACCTTTGAGAAAATTACTATCCATTCAACCTATTTCACAATTGTTATACCTTGTGTAGGTACCCTTACCACTAATTATAACCACCTTTGTGAAAATTAGTACCTTTATTACACTAGTTTCATGTTTTTTAATACCTTTTCCATAGACCTAGAATAGTTATTTTACCCTTTTGTCCTATTTTATAAATAAAAAGTGTGTTTATCTCAAACCTTGGTTGTTTTCCATTTTAGACCATATTTTATAGATACCTAGTCATAGATCTAAACATGCCTCACTATTCATGTAGTAGGACTATGTACAATTCATACTATGAGAAATTTGTTACTAGTGACCAATTTTTTCAAGAAATATATATTTATGATATAGAATATGAGGTGCATATGTATCCCTATTATAATATTCCATATTAAAAAAAAAGGTAGGACCCAATAACATAGTACCTGGTGAGTGTACCATCCTCTGTAGACCATGAGCAAGAATAAATGGCTCAATACCTTGCTCACATAATTCTAATTATTAAAAAAATACAACAATAATAACCATACTATATAACATCAAAAATTATGACAAGTCATGATAAATAGTTATTTGATCACCATTTGATAGAAAACAAAGATGAAATTCTAGTCAACGTAGTAAAATTAGTAGTCAAATTCCCACAAAAATTATCACATGAAAGTTTTTCTAGTTTTATTAGAACACCCTATAATGTACCTTGAAACCAAAAATTTTCATAGGTTTAAATTAGTTACAATCAATATTTAGTTTAAATACTTAAAGAGAGCCAAAGTTCACTTGTGAAAGGGAAAGGTGCAATGGATGATCAATTAGAAAAATTATAACAAGTGTACCAAAATTACCTTAACATCACAAATATTTTCTCATCCATAATGTGTTTTTATTAGTCAATGAAAATAAAGGTTGGTCAACAACAATAAATGATAAACACTAAACAAGTGCCCAATCAGCAATAATTTTTTAACTAACAACAAGGTCCTAACATAAAAAAGATACCAGGTGATAGGCAATAGTTGCCTTTCACCTAATGGGTATCACACATACAATAGTGATCTAACTTACAACACCTATAGAAAAAAGGTTTTATATAGTAATGTGTCCCCTTTATATAATAGGGTTCAATGAGTAGACATTAAGTTACCATTCAAAATCATCAATACCATCATATTCCACCTAGCCAAATGTTATTACCACAACTAAAATTCACCAACCAAATCCATGTAGCCAACCCTAGCTAGAATGTTTACCAGTAACAATTTATTACATATAAATAGTAAAAACTCAATGAATATATAAATACACTTGGTCATTATACCAATCCAACAAACATTACATAGTATTCTACTCTTTCATACCATGGTAAAGGTAATCCACCTTTGACCATGCAACCTCAACCAGAATAGGCAATGCCATCCAAATTCCTATCTCAAGAGTTGTAATAAATGAAGGATGTAATTAAAGAAATTAAAAATGGGAAGCAAACAAAGAATTTTAAACTAGACAAAATTTTATCATATCTATTCAATATAGATTATCTTTAAATACCATTTTTGTTAGGTTCTGAACTGCCCAAATTTGATAAAAAGGGGAAAAAGTGACCCAAAAAAGCATCTAAAATTCTTATTTTATTTCTTTCCAGATATTAGCCTACAATGACATATATTTTCTTCTCCTCTTCATAATAATTCTAACTAGACAAGCCATATAATAGATTTTTAAATTACCAAAGAATTTTGTACCAAACTTTGATGACCTTTTAGATAAGTCTATATAACATTTCTCATATAATCTTGAACATGAGATTATAGTTATAGACTTAGACCAAGTAAAATATAAAAATTGTGAAATCTTCTCTACTTGTAATGATGGAGAGCACTTGAAATCTAGTTTACCCATAATTTACCAGGCAACTTATTGGTCATAATATTTATCAAGAGCCTACATACAGAGATATCTTATCATATCAAGATATAATATGCTCACACATTTGAATAAGTTTAGAAAAAGGGATACATATTGAAAAGGCCCTTGTCAACAAATGGATCATCAAGATATTTTATTCTAACCAAATCCAAAACCAACATTAGGGCCAATAGAAATAGAAATAAAGACATAACCAAAACCTAAACTCTATCCAAATATTAGCTTTAGTTCCAGCTCAAGCCAATAATAATGAAATACAGAAGACATATAATCACAAAAATAATGTTGTTGGTAATGGCATCACTAAATTGTGTCATGTACAAATGGTACATACATAGGATTTCCATTTACCTCCACCCATTCAATAATCATCACCTCCATTAATTCAACCAAGACCTCCATAAAACTAGCCATAACATTAAGATTAATTTTAAGCACCTCCTCCAAGGAAAAGACCACTCATTTCCAAAGCATTTAGTGACCTTGGAGATCCTATTGAGTTTTTATTACACAAATTAGTTTAGGAAAACATGATTAATTTTACTAAGGATAATCCATTACCTAAAGGAATCACTTTTATCAAATAGTACAAATAACACAAATTTTTAGAGTACCGTCATGTCAAAGGACATTCTATACACTAATGTATACAAATAAGGCATCTGATTGAGAATATTATAAATAAAAGATAAATACAATGAGATACCCATGATCCTATGGCTAATCATAACTTGGGAATCTATAAAAATCCATTTCCTCAACATAACAAAAACCAAAAACAACACCACCAACAACAACAAGTGAAGATAACTCCATCACAATAAAAATAACAAAAGAATGGTTGAAACTAAGGGAAATTTGACCAAACTAGTCAATAAGGTCATCATACCATAATATATAGCTACAAAAATGTTTTAGGACATGTCCTATGAGGTCATGTTTCCACCATTACCATTAACACCCAACCCAATACAAATAGACCAAGATCTTTTTCTAAAAATACCTATTAGCCTCTAAATAATGACTTCCAACCTTCTTATGTTGGTAATCCTTATTTAGACTATGTTAGTATTTATGCTCAATACCATGTATGAATTACCATTCCATGCCTTATCATCTCTCTATCTAATTACCAAATCCCTATACCCAATCAAGATTACACAATCATAACTTGATGATCCAAGATCACTATCAAAGGACCAAAACCAAATTCCATAAATGATCCCATTTTAACCTCCATGCCTATAAAAATAAGCCAATAGCTAAAAATGAAGGGAAGAATTATGATATTGTAGAATAGCTATAGAAGACACCTATGAAAATATATATCATGGATTTGTTATGTACATATAAAATATATAAGATTATACTTAATACATGAGCCAATCCCTTGTGCCTGATGATATCATGTTTGATAAATTTCAAGCCATGGTAGGACATTTATCCCTTGGTGAAGGAGCTCCCTTTAACAAAAGTGGCATGTCATGCTTAGGCCCATTTCATAATAACTTGTTGTATATTTAGGTTGGTATAACACACCATAAGGTTAAATGTTTCCTTGTAGACAATGGTTTGGGCCTAAACATTGTGTCTCTAAATTTAGTAAAAGATCTTAGATACATAATGGATGATCTATATCCATATACTATTGTCATCAAGGCATATGAAAATTTATAATTATAATCATTAGGTACTATCATATTACTATTGGATATTGGGACTAGGACCCATGAAACTCTATGCCAAGTTCTGGACCTAGAATTGTCTTACAATTTACTATTGGGTGGACCCTTTATACATGAAATCGGGGTAATACCTTCCACACTACATCAATGCATTAGATTTATCCATTAAAAGATGGAATTTAGTATACTATATAATACCCATCTTTACCAATATTGATAATTTCTTGATGTAGAGTACAAGAGCTATAATTATCATTTTGGCTTGAATCCTATGCCTAAATCTAATTGGGAAAATTTGATAAATCCAAATCCATTAAATTAGTACTATAATATAATTACATATGCACCTCCACTAGACATTTACAACCATTTTTATATATTTGACAAAGGTATATGAGAGTATAATATCCATAACTCCTTCCACATTACCAACTTGCCACAAAACCCAAAAGCTTATGGGAGACCCAAAACCAAGATACTCACATGGAGTGGTGAGATAAGATAAAATATCATCTTATTAAACCCATTATTTTCAAATAATCATCTAACATAGAATAATACCCTTTAGCTTAAGATAATTCATGGTTCTATACTAATGATTTAGTTGATTATTATCAAAGTGTAAAGTATCTTATACCGAATCATATTATGGGTAATCAAGTTTATGAAGTCATAAGAATGCAGATACATTACCAAGGAATGACATAGATAATTTAAATGACTAAGTATAAATTAACTGATGGTATTGGATTTAAAATTCTTGGGGGTGACCCCACATACCTTATTCAATTTCCTACACCATCAACTAGTGAAGATGATGATGATAGTGACAGGGTATAATTATAGCATCTACAATGACCTTGCCAACATGAATTTATTTAACACCTATGCCAATTGTATAGTCAATAATGTTTATCACCCTTCACCACTTACCTTTTATCACCCACATTTGATAGACTAGGACAAACAAGAGTTGATAATGCCATCAAACAAGTTAGAAAATGATGAAGCCATCTACGACTTTCTAAGATTGAGGGATCACATTCCTCTAGGAGATCACAAGTAGGGATTTTATGTTAAATTGGATTTTTATGCCTATTTTAAAAAGTAAGTGAAATTACTTGGTTTAAAATAAATAAAAAATAAAAAATTGAGGTCTAAAAATGAAAACCTCTTTGAATCACTTTCAGACTAGGGTAAAAGTAAAGAAAAGGGCAAGTCTCTTGGTGAAAAACTATTTAAGGCACAATTAGATGGTGATTTTCACCCCTCTTCACATGGAGTGAAGGAGACCAATAGTTTAATGTTTATTTATGGATCTGAGATCAGTATTAAAGAGTGAAAAACTTTTAAACAAATCATTCAATAGTTCTCATAGGTACTTGTTATATGGCCTTTACACGTATTATGACATATTAATTCATCTTGTTTGGGTTAATTAGATGAGCCAATATATCCATAGGATTTTACCATTACTAACCATTTTACCTCCTTTACAACACTTTTATAATATAGCTCCATGATTTTCATGGAGGACACTTTTGAAGCTAAAATTGGGAATCTAGAGGACCCAAAATGAATAAAAATAGGCATGTCCCTCACTAAGGAAGAACATGAAGTATTTACATCCCTTTTGAGGGAGTTTGTTGACATATTTTCATGGACCTATTTAGACATGCCAATTTTAGAACCCACCTTATTTGTACACCATATTTTTATACATCTTGATGCTAAACTAGTTAAACATAAGTAATGAAAAATACATTCTCATATTGTTGTGTTAGTCAAGAAAGAGTTGGATAAAATCTTTGATGTGAGATGTATTCAGTTGATTAATTATTCAAAATACATTTCTAGAATTATACTAGTGATAAAAAAAACAAAAGGTATCATACTATTCATTGATTTATGAGATATTAAGAAATCCTACCCAAAAGATGACTTTTCTCTACCAAATATTGACATGATTTTTGACTCAACAACTGGATATGAAATGCTTTCTCTTATGGATGGATTTTTATGATATAACCAAATTACAATTTCACCAGAAGACTAGTAGAATAAAACATTTACCACTCCATGGAGAATATTTTATTATCAGGTGATTCTATTTAGACTCAAGAATGTAAGATCCACTTACCAACGAGCCATGATAGTGAATTTCCATGATATGATGCACAAAATCATCAAGAATTATGTTGATGACATCCTGGATAAATTAAAGAACTATGTTGACCATGCAATCATACTTCAAAGAATATTTGAGAGACTTTGAGGTACAAAGTTAGGCCCAACCATAAGAAGTGTGTGTTTAACATAACTTCTATAAAAATTTTAGGCTTCACTGTCTCTTGTAAGGGCATTAAAGTCAATCTATTCAAATTTCAATCTATTACCAAAATGCCACTACCATCTACCTTGAAGTAGTTCCATAGTTTGAAAGGCAAGATATAGTCAATATGATGATTCATATCATAATTAGCTAATAAATGACATATTTTTACACACTTATTGAAGAAAGTCATTATTTTTTAATGGATTAAAGACTACAAAAAATAATTTGAACATCTCAAGGAATATATGGTCAACTTACCTATTTTATTGCCACCAATACCAAAAAAACCATTATTGACTTTCCTCTTAGTGATAAAAAATGCCTTGGAGGTAATTTTACCACAACAAAATGAATAGGGTAAAGAGCATGTTATTTACCACCTGAGCTAAACATTAGTCACATATGAACACAATTATACACTAATCAAAAAATCTTGTTTAACTAGGGTTTTGACAAACTAAAAGTTGCATCACTCATCACTACATTATGAACAAAAAGATCATTATAATTTCCAAAGTAGATCCACTCATTTATCTACTTTCAAAAATATCTTTATAGGGATACATGAAAAAATGGAATATGCTTTTGAGTGAGTTTGAGATTGAATATGTTAATAAAAATGCTATTAAAGAATAGGTAATCATAGATTAAAATGTAAAAGTTCCTCTTCATAATATTCAGCCTCTTATAATTAGATTTATATATAAATACATTATGACCAAAATAAAAGATAAAACACCTTTGGAGGTGGTATAGTGGAAAATGTACTTTGACAGTTCCTTCATAGCTCATGGATCAAGTGCTAGAATATTATTTATCACACTAAAAGGGGATCATATTACTAAGTCCTTTAGCATTAGTTTTACATGTACTAATAATATGGTCAATTATGAATAACTCATTATAGGGATTTACCAAATAGTACATTAGATCATCTAACATTTACTAGTTCATGGTGATTCACAACTTATCATTAATCAAGTCATAAAATAGTACCAAATAAAGGATGAGAATTTGGTACCATATAAATACATGGTTGATAGACTTAAAAATAAAATTTATTACATTTATTTTGAATGGATAACTCAATCCAATAACTAAAAAATTGATTCCATGGCCATAATTGGCTCTATTATTCAAATTATAGATAGAGCTAGGGACTATTAGTTTCTTGTGGAATATCTCCTATCACTAACACACAAACAAGAATATATAGAGATGGTTTGATATATTTTTAGTCCCACATCTACTTAGTCTTCTAAAATATATTCCTACCTCTAACACCAAATAATTCCTCTAGAGCTTTCATGTAAGAAATAAAAATCCTTCATCCATAAATCCTCTTGTTATACCCTACTTGGACCTACCCTGTATCATATAAGCTATGATATAAATCTAGTTTATTATTTACCTTTAGTGAAATATAGATTATAATTGAGGGAATTTCATGAAGGAGTTTTTGGAACCCATAATAGTGGGCCCATCCTTATTAATAAATTATTGTTACCAGTACTTTTAGTTATTAATGGTTGACTATGGAAATTGATGTAGCTACCTATGTGAAGAAGTGTGTGAAATGTCAAAATCATGCTAATATAATTCATGCTCTATCCAAAATTATCAAACCAATGACAAAACCATGGCCATTTTAAACATGGGGACTCAACCTCATAGGCAGGATAAATCCTACATCCTCATATGGACATAAACATGTCCTTACTACTACCATATATTTCACTAAGTGTGTGAAAGCCATTCCCCTCACTTAAATAACAAGTAATAAGATATCAAAATTCATATTTAACCATATAATTTATATTTGTGGTGTACCCTTAGACATTATATCTGATAATGGTGGATCACTTAATAACAAAGATGTCAAAACATTTTTTCCCAATACCGTATCAAAAAACACTTTTATACCACCTCTTACCCATAAGCCAAAGACCAAGTTGAGGATTATAATAAAAATATTATCTATATTATGCATAATATTTCCAATGATGTTGTTCATAATTGGTAATTGTAACTATTTAACACCCTTTTGGCCTAATGTACCACATTTTTACACTAAAAGGGGCTATCCCATTTACTTTTTTTATGAAATTGAGGCCATTATTTATATCAAGGTCATTATTGTTACCAAAACTTGTACCCTATAAGAGTGTGTTCAATCCTCTTATATATTAGGCAACATTGGAATACTTCTTGGTATGTGGGTTTACCTATAGATAGAAGTAGACCTTTAGGTTGAAGGGCTAGCTCCTTGAATATAGCGAGAAATTATTATCACCTACTTAAATAGTTACTTATAGGGAAAGAGATATAAGTTTTAATGAAATAAAACTAATCTAAGGGGGTGATAAACCAAAATTATTTCCACAAGACCATCATACTTCTATCACAATGAAGCAAAACATACAAACTAGCTTCCAAGTCCTAAAAGGTTCTAACATAAGTGTTACAACATAGAGGTGATATGCATGAGAAAACATAAGGTAATAGAACCTTAGGGTATATTTAACCCTCTAATGAAAATTATACACTTGAAATGATCCTAACACACTAGCTACACTCTATATGACCTATTAGAATAGGAACACTTTCATAAATATAAAAGGATAAGGAAAGCAAGGATAGAGGATTATCACTAACTTCACCATACATCACTTTACACACTTATAAAAATATTATTGAACTCAAAACAAGAATTTCATTAATTTTTCAAAGGCAAAATAAAATGTCATTCTAGCATGGCTTCACCATACATGGTGTGGTATATGTGTATAAGAGCTAAAATGGCTCCTAATAGATTTTAAGAGAGAAGTGATAAGAGATAATTCAAAGAGACATAAGAAAAATTTTCAAGACAAGAGTAGGAGTTACACATGTATTATAATTAATTAGGATATATAACATGTATGGTCTCATAGGACAAATATCCCTCAAAATCACAAAACTTCTAAAATGTGATGTAGGACTTCTCATTACTTGCTTAGAAAACTAACTTCATCATTTAGCCTTCTTGGAAGATCCCATAGAATAATATGGGTAAATTTTATTATTTAAATAAATGTCATGTGTTTTATACATGCTCCAAAATTCATTGGTTGCATCCCTAATCATCAGGATTCTTCTAGACATGAGTTATCACTGCCTGTAGTCCAAATAACTCCTCTTTCACTCATCCTTCACACTTGGCACTAGTATGATCTTAATTTATCCAATATTATTGATAAAAAAGAGTTAATCACACCTTTTATGATCCATTTTGTCCTTATATTCCTTAGGAAGACCTTAAAATGACTCCCACTTGAAGTTTTTTTCTCTCACTAGCTTGTTTACTATGCCAATTTTGACTATTTGGGATAAAGGCAATTTTAGAGACATTTGTGAACTTTTATAAATAATTAAATTCACATGGATAGTTTTATTAAGTCCCAATATATCTCCTAAATTTTATTTCATCATTTGAATCTCCCCTGAACCTTCTAAACACTAAAAATTGTTAAAGAAATCCATTTCCCTCCTTGTCTATAAAAGTAGGGTAGAACTAAAGTTGATGGGGAGGATCCCTAAAGAGTCATATATATCCTCAAATAATTTCCAAATCCATTTAATTCCATATTGATGCATCTCCTAATTCATCTTCCCAAATAGGTTTTTGGCAAGCGTTTAAGACGGTTTAGTGCGATTTTGTCCTCTAATGATTGTTTATAAATTTACAAAATTGGATTTGCCAAAAAATTTATACAAAAACAATTTTTAAATCCTCTTTAATCATTCCCAAGATCCTTATACTCCCATGTGAATTTTTCAAGTAGGTATATGCTTCTAAATTTACCTACTTGAGCTCCTCTCTTCATTTTGTGTATGCATGATCTGGTTTGAGCCAAAAAATGGATTTATTATGGTCTAATTTGTAATCCAAGTGTTAAAAATACTTAAAAATACCTTATTATCATGTTATAACTCATTTTAATTCTCCCTTTATGATAGAAGTTAATGTAGACCCCCTAATGGATAATAGGCTTAGTATATACCTAAAGGTCTACCTACATGATTGTGAACTTGGGACATAATGTTGGGTTATCCACCCATATGGATTTTTTTACCTATTTTTTAATGTATATCACAACCTTACAAATCCTATTGAAATTTTCATCAAGCTTCCAACTCATTCTCATAGCATTTTCCCTCTAAACCTGTAGACTTACACCTTTGGGGAGTTACCTCTATCTGAAACAAAACTAAGGGGCATTCCCCTATTACCATAGACTAAATTATGATATGGTATAATTATCTAAGTTTTTTATATTATATATGAAATATTTCAGCTCTTTATCACATTATTACACCCTCTAATCCTCCAAAACCTTGAACATAGACTTATGGAGAATACTAATTATGTAGGCCTTGAATATAGACTATAAGTTGCATTTTTTGAGCCTTTCCTTCCCCTACTTTCATTATATGGGGATACTTTATGATTTAAAACATCCTAAATAAGCTTTATATCATTCCCAAACTCTTTATTCTTTTCCAATTTCTTCATTACAGACTTTGTACTTGGCGTACCATAGATGTTAACTATGCTTTATTGTTTGAAAGAGGTTATTATAGGTGTATCTACGTTGTTGAACCTTGAAAACAATTCCTATAGAACTCATTAGAGTTAATAAATTAATTTTAAAGTTTTTTGATATATTCACCTCATGTTTAATCCATGCCAACATCAATAACACCATTTCTTGGCTCACTGTTATCTATAGTCAACTGTAGTTGACTAATTTGGATTAAGCAGGGTCTTATAGGTGATAATCCACCTTAAATCCTATTTCAAATGGTTTTATATACCTTTTATTTATTTATATACATGTACAAATAGTATTTTTTTGTGTTTTTATGTCTAATATTACCTCATGGACCTATGAGAGTTTACAGTCAGTTATAGGTGAGTTTTCTTAAGGCAAGGGACACCTATAGGTGTTGATGGAGGATAATACCTTGTAATTAAACACTTATCTATTAGTATTTTAGATACAAATGTATTAATTAATTTAATATAATCACCTATCATTTATTTATGTTATCACCTTACATCCTTGGGTGTAGAGGTCACTTAAAGTTCAAATCCAATAGACATCAATGAAAGGTTACAATGAACAAAAACATGATTTGCAAGCCTCTTTTCAACATGTTTCTCTAGTTAAACATTCAATTAATTTTTTAAGATAATAATAATTCATGAAGGGTAAAATTTGGATGTATTCAAAATCTTCCAAACATCATGACATCTCATCATATAATCACACCAAAAGTGGCCAGGGACTTATTTTGATGTTGTTAGGGATTTTATCCCTAAACTCAGATCTCTTTATTTGGGGTGACCTTTCAAGATTAAAAACTAGTATAATTAATAAAACATAAATATTATGATCGTTTAAAAAATTAGGACCTTAATTAGGGTCTCAAATATTATTATAACACATTTGAACAACTCTTCTAAGTCTCTGTGAGTGCCACCTATAGGTGGACATTTCCATATGAAAGTAATGAATGTGAATGTAGATAGTATGAATGATATATAGGCATTAAATGAACTTTTTACCTTATACTATTCTCTCAATTCATCATTCCCATCTTGAAGGACTTGAAACAATCTTCAATTCTCCCATTCCAATGTGGTATATTTCCTACAAGCAACTATAAGCATGCATTAATATTGAATACCTATGTATGTATAATAACTTGTTTCAAAAATAAATCATGTGCTACTTGGGGAAGATTTAATTTATTTTTTATGTTGAAATAATGTGTTCATCACATTAAAAATTCTTGGTACACCTCTATGAATGTCCTCATAGCTTCATTGACCATGGCTATAGATAAAAGTTTGTAGGTAGTGATTGTGTGTAACATTCTTAACTACAACCTTCATGATATTGGATTTTTATATTGAAATTATAAGGATATTGTGTAATAGATACATTGGATGAATGAGACAAAAAACCACGCATTTTATTGAAACCACTGTAGAGAAAGAAACCTTTTACCAGTAGTAAAACCTGATTACAACCTATGTTAGTGATATATTCCTATAATTTGAATTATTTAAAAAATAAAATAACTTATAATAATGAAACCAAACATGATATTATGTATTCAAAATTATCTAAAATAAAAATCACTAACTATATTCTATAGACCAGCTCATATAGGAGCAAAACCTATAAGGTGTGCGAAACAACAAGTAGAAATGAAAAATCATATTATTAAGGATGGTTCATAAATTATATGAATAAAATCCTTTAAATATAAAAATTAATTTTAATCTAAAATTTTTTAATATCCATCACCAAGATAATTTGACTTGGAATTCTCCCTGCTAGCCATACCAAGAAGAAACTTGTTGACTAGTTCTACTTCCCCAATGGAGCAATAGAGAGATAGAATGGTTTTATAACATTTTTGGAACTTAAAAATCATGTGAATAATTTAAATTTATTAAGGTAATTTTAATAAACATTACATAATATTTTCCCATGTGCCATTATCTCCCAATGGCCATACAACATTTCAAATTCCCTCTTTCTCACTTATTTTCTTGATTTTAAGTTAACACCTACAAATTTTGGTTAATAATAACATTAATAATAAGTAATATAATAATTAATAACATGAGTTATTTTTATAATGAGTTATAATACTTTTATTCCTAAGAAAATTGTACCACCCTCATTAATGACCCATATATGACCCTTAAGTGACTCAAAATGACATAAGAATTAAATCAGACTATGACCAAGGCTAATAAGACATTACATAAAATTAAATTAACCATGAAACACCATATCAAATTATAATATACCTCTATACCAACTTTTTTACTATAGGGGGTTGACTCATTTTGACTTGTGGTCAAAATGGTCAACATTCTTAGTGACTTCCCAAGGGTGATATACTTGTTATGCCAAGACCAGTAGCCTAATATTGTCCATTGGGACATGGAGTCACATTTACACCAGTTTTAAACTCAATTTTCCATTTAAACCACACAAAACAAAAATAAAAGATTAAAAAAACCTAAAAAAATATACATGTGTTCAACTAAAACACTTATTGAACACAACACAATTGAAAGAAAATACACACACCTAATATACTATTTACAAAACCTCACTCCTGAGGTGAAACATATAATAATACCTCAAATAGGGTCAAATATAGTTTCCCTTACATCTTTCTCACTCCATGAAGGTTGTCTAGTATGAGAAGCATGTCTATCATTAACCACTTGCATTTGTGAATGTTTAAGAAGCATATCACCTTTGGATCTTCTGAGGGTTGAAAGAGGACTATTTAGAGCCTTCATGAATGATATTTATTGATATATAATAGTATTTATTTAATATAGAATCCTATTTATCACTCTCATATCTGATTTACACTCTTTAAATCATAGATTGGAAGATATGTCAGCTACCTCAACTTTGTGCTCTTCTAGGAAAATATGTACTTGATGTTTGGGAGTATCAGTCTCTTATTATTTATGATCCAACATCTCTAAATATGGCTCAACATTATATTTATCTCTTTATTATCCTTGAATCATAACAAAACTTTAAGCCTTGATCTTATGA
The DNA here is from genome assembly GCA_037957365.1 of Torreya grandis. NCBI lineage: Eukaryota > Viridiplantae > Streptophyta > Pinopsida > Cupressales > Taxaceae > Torreya > Torreya grandis. The sequence continues at coordinate 238,986 of JARHVA010003389.1, forward strand.
GATCCCTCTAAGACTATGCACTTTTAGACAATAGCTTAATGTTCATCTCCTTTCATAACATGGTCTTTGCATTCATAATTGATAAAACACTCAAGATTATTCTCATTAGTATCATTATAAAACATTCCAAATATACATTTATTATTAGGAGAAGGAGTCTTATCCAATGGGTTAAATTCTTGACAAATGGTAGTAAATTTTATCCATATGTCATCCTCTTATTTCTTATGAGTGTCACCATCAAGGGAAGATTCATCAATAGAAAGCATAAATACATCATTTTTCCCATTGTTTTGATCAATTATATTCTTCAATCCATCATCATCATATGTATTAATCAATTCATTACCTTCAACACCTTGTGAGACATGCTCAACACTTACGTCAGCTCCTTTAAATGGATCTTCATGCATGATATAATTTCTGAGGTCAGTTTGCTCAAAGTATGATTAAGTATCATGTTCATAATAATATACACCATATTAATCTAGGAAAAAGTTAGATATTCCTTTAATTTTATGAGCTTCATCATCCACATTAGGCTCCTCCTTCTCATTGATCACATAATTCATGAAAGAGATTATTTCATTGTAGGGCTCAATATGAAACCTTGCAAGAGGATGAGTTATTATGGTCAATTTAGTTCCTTAACTTTTCCTAAAGGCAAATAAGGACCAATAACCTGAGAGTTAGACACCTATCTTGGTTGTAAAGTCTCTTTAAAGGTATATTACAAATTGAGCCGGAAGATGAACCATGATAATGTCTTGGAGGATAGGAAAGCTAGGGTAATCATGTAATAAAACCTTCACAATTTTTAGCAACCCTATTATTTTGGTAGGTGTACCATATATCTGAAGCACTCCTTTTCTATGGGGTTCATATTTTAGGCCCAACTTATCAACTACAACCTTGGACATGACTGATGTAGAAGCACCACTATCAACTATGCAATTATGTACTAACTTATTACCCAGTTGAGAGTGAGATAGAAAGGTGGAGGATTATTAGATATAATAAATGGTTCAAAAATGGTATTATTGTCATTTTAAAGAGAAAATTGACCATGAATTTGACTTGAAGGTTAAGGACTAGTAAGAAGAGTAGACAACTAATTTTGCAAAAGTTATTTTTAGTGAGGCATGTGAGGGACATCCCATAAAGAGATAGATGCTTTGTAATTATTAAAAGAATCCTATATTTTAAGGGTAATATTTATCACCTTATCTTAATTCCTTAGATTCAAATAATTTGTTCAAACTTGAGTATTTGAAGTACCTTGATTAGACCTTCTAATCATTTGATTTAAAGGAGGTGTAAGCGTGTTTTGTACTACCATGGTTACATCTAATATTTATTTATTTGGAAGAGGATTATATTAGATTTTAGGCATGCTATTTTTACCTCCTAAATCCTTCCACTTATATCTAGTGTTTTATACAATACAATTCCCTTTATTGAGTACAAAAGTATCTTCCACCAAGAAGTTGGTGAAAATTACTCCATGAGGCTATCAATCCTCATTTTCTTTCATCATGACTTTATCTTTAGCTGATAAAAGAGGAGTGACCCTTCTTTGAGAAAATATATATTGATCTCTACTTTCATTAGAATCCATAAATTATCCTTTTTCTAGTCTTCTCCTTGAATCAAGTTAAAATGTAATGGTACCATCTATCTTGCATTGGTGGTGGAATTAAGATTATACACATTGGTAGGCCTATTGAAGTTAGGTTTCCCTTGACCTCTTCCTCTCCCATATTGATGACCATATTGTTTTTTATATGGATATGGATTTTTATGAAAACTTATTACCTAATTTGAGCTCTTAACATTTAAATTTCTAAATATGGATCTATGACATCATCTACCCTTTTAGGAACAGATTTAGGCTTCTGATTAGCATTAGGAAATGGATCAATATTTAGATTATTAGAATAGGTATTAGGTATCAATGGAATATACACCTTAGGAGGTAATTTTTATTCTTGATTTAGGAAATTCTTATCTCTAATAACAATTTCATATGTATCAAGAAGAGTGAAACCACCCATGGATTGAAACATCATAGTAATATCAATACCAATGGCTCTCAAGTATGTGGGGAACTCAAAGTTATTAAGTGATCTCATGGGAGGATGTGATATATACCAAGTATTTTTAAACCTCTAATTGAAGTCATGAATTATTCCCTTGGGCTCCCTATTGATCATGTTGAGATGGTGTATAAGATAGGTATGGTAACTTTCATCTTCAAACCTTGAGGATAGAAACAGTCCAAAGTCATCCCATGATGTGATGCATCCCCTAGGAAAAGTCTTATACCAATCAAATTCTTTCCCTATAAGGGACATGGCAATGAGTCTAATGGAAATATTATCTTCAGTAACATTATGAAAACTACAAAAATTAGAGATATCCCTAATGTGTTCACTAGGTGTAACATGACTCCCACCATTTAATGTGGGCACACTCTTTGTGGCATTAAGAGGAATGTCATCATAGGCCTAAAGGTGAATTTTATTTTTAGTATTAAAGGTAGGAAAATCATGTTGTATAGGCATGTATTATTCAAGGTCTTTAATTTCTTCAATCTCTTCACTTTATTAGCTAGAAAAATCTTCTTGGTCTTTAAATCAGAGATTATGATGAGGGTATTCAACTTCAAGAGGAAGTTCAGGATGAATAGGTAGACTAATTGGATTGAGAGATCTACTAGATGATGACCTAGTAAGGACCATGAAGTATGAGAGAAAATATATGACAAAACAATGGCCTTGAGATATATTTTACCTTAAATGGAGTAGTCAAATTCTAAGTAGCACACCAATTTATAGATGATATTATCAAGACTAACATTCACTTTGACAAGTTGTCTTATAGATAATGGGTCCCACCAAGTGTGACAAAATTATTGCCAATATACTTTTAACCCTATAATATGGTGTTAATACTTTTCCATTTTTTGGAAACATGGTAATACTTGTACATATGTGGGTTTACCTATAGGTATAAGTAGACCTCTAGGTTTAAGGGCTAGCTCCTTGAATATACCTTGAAATGTTTATCACCTACTTAACTAGTTGATTATGGGAAATGAGATAGAAAGTTGCATGAAATGAAACTAATATAAGGGGTTGATACACTATAAGTATTTACATAATACCATTATACTTTTATCACAATGAAAAAAAACATACAAAGTAGCTTCCTAGTCCTAAAAGGTTCTAACATAAGTGTTTCAACATAGAGGTGATATGCATGAGACAACACAAGATAAGTGAACCAAAGGGTAGATTACACACTCTAAGTAAAATTATAAACTTTAAAATATCCTAACACACTAGCTACACTCTATATGAATTGTTAGAATAGGAACTCTTGTATAAACATGAAAGGATAAGGAAAACAAAGATAGAGGATTATCACTAACTTCACCATACATCACTTTGTACACATAGAAAAAATTTCATGAAATCAAAAATAGACTTTAATTAATTATTAAAAATCAAAATATAATTTATTTTAGTATGGATTCACCATACATGGTGTGGTATATGTCTACAAGATCAAAAATGGGTACTACTTATAGAATTTGAGAGAGAATTGAGAAGAGAGAAGTCCAAGAGTCATAAAAATACTTGTCAAGATAAGAGGAGGAGTTGAAAATGTATAATAATTAATTATGAGATATACCATGTAAGGTATCATAGGATAAATGTCCCTCAAAATCATGAAACTCCTGAAATGTGGCATAGAACTCCTCATTGCTTGCTCAAAAAATTGTCTTCATCATTTGGCCTTCTTGGAACATCCAAAAATAGAATAGGGATATATGTTATGATTGAATTTATTTTTAAGGGTTCTATACATGATCAAAAATTAATTATTTTCATCCCTAATCATCAATATTATTCTATAAATAAGTTATCACTACCCATAGTCTAAATAAATCCTCTTTCACTCACCCTTCACACTTGGTACTAGGATGGACTTAATTTTTCGAATATGATCCATAAATGGAGTTTATGACATATATTAGGACTCATAATGGCCATATATTCCTTATTTAGACCTTAAAATTACTCCCACTTAATGTTTTTACTTTCTTTATAACATGTTAACTATGTTAGTTTTGACTGGCTAAGATGAAGGCACTTGTAGAGTCATTTGTGCACTTAGGTGATGAAATAAATGCACATGATGAGTTATATTAATTTAAAATATATATCCTAAAGTGGATTTAATCATTTTATTCTCCATTGAACCTAGAAACCACTAAATTTTTTTCAAATAAATCCATTTTCCTCATCATCTATACAAGTAGGGTAAAAATCAAGTTGATGGGTAGAGACCTGAAGAGTCCTCTACAACCTCCAATAAATACCCAAGCGATTCCATACCATTTGGATGTATCTCCTTTTTCATCTTCCCAAATATGTCTTTGGCAAGGGTTTGAGAGGGTTTAGTGTGATTTTGACCTCTAATGATTGTTCATTAAGGTTTGATGTTGGATTTATAAACAAATTCTTAAAAAAAATATTCAAGGCCTCCTTCATCATAATCTAACTCCTTAACATCCCATTAAAATTATCCAAGTTGGTATATCCTTCCAAATTTGTCTCCTAGAGCTCCTCTCTTCATTATGTGTAGGCATATTGTGGTTTGAGTGAAGAAATGGCTTTCTTTCAGTCTCCTTTGCACTCTAAGAGTTAAAATATACCTGAACATACCCTATGAAAATATTATAGATGATTTTAATGCTCCCTTTATATTATAAGTGAAAGTAGACCCCCAAATGGGAAATATGCTTAGTCTAGACCTAAAGGTATGCCTACATACTTGTGAACTTAGGCCATCATGTTGGGTTATCCACCTTTGTGCATTATTCTCCCTATTTTTTCATATTTATCTAGTACTTTTTAGTTGATAATCTTCATTAATCTATGAATATTCCATTTTATAAAGTCAACATTTGGTAATTTTGGTAGAGTGACTGATAGGGTGGGATTGCCTAAATTTTTTGGGTCAAATTTAATTTCAAGGAGAGCTTCACCTACATTTGAATATAAATTTCATAATATAAATTTAGTTATTTGGTACCTCAAAATCCAATCAAAAGGAATTCACCATATACCGTTAGGTGACTTTAGGATTTTTTTTGGGTGGTTCTTATGTCAGGTCCAAAGAGGGCTTTAAGAATCAATAGTTTCTAGTAAAGTATGCAATGATTTTTATATAATATAATTTATTAGTTTTTTTTAACTATAATTCCATTTACTACTCTTTAAGTTCCATCATGGAAATTAAACATGAGGGCATATGATAATAGATTGTGATCACCCAATGGAATCATACAAGTGTGGGCACTTAACAACACCTTGTGTCCACTTGATTATAGTCTATCAATACTCAATAGTAGCATGAGAGAGGATTATGCTAAGCTACATGAGGATGATGGTAGGATATGAGTAGATGATGATAGGCTACCTATAGATGGATGATGAAGGGAGTGGATAGATGATAGAATATTATAGGTGGATGCTAATAACCTATAGATGAACACTGGTAGTTTATAGGTGAAGGACTATAATTTATGGGTAGACACTGATAGCCTATGGGTGGATGTTGATAACCTATAGGTGTATGCTTATAGCCTATGGATATACATTAGTATGCTATGGTAAAATACCTATATCTTATAGGCATCTACTCGTAAGCCTATAGGTGGATGCCTGTAAGTTATAGGTGTCTCCTGGTAGGATATGGGTGGATGTCTATAGGCTACATGCATCCACCTGTAGGCTATAGGTATATGCCTGCAAGATACATATATCCACCCATAGGCTATAGGTGAATTCATGTAGGTTATAGGTAGATGACTATAGGTTAAATGAATCTACCTATAGGCTATTAGCATCTACCCATAGGTTATACATGTCCACAATAAGCTGCTAATGTACACCTACATCCTATTGACATATACTCATAGGCTACTAAAATCCACCTGTAGGCTATTAGTATCCACCCTCAAGATATCAACATCCATCCATAAGATATCGACATCCACTCAAAGTCTATATTCAAGTGCCCACAAGTTACCATTAGGTACTAGCAAACTGTAGTTAGACACTAGAAGCTTTATGTAGTTCATCATGTGGCATCACATGATTTGCCTATACAATGATATGCCTTATAATATAATTTTCTACCAATATAAATATAATTCACCTCAATACCTCAATAAGTATTTTTATATTTCCCACTAGAATAAACCTTTCATCTATCAAAACATTCCAAAACTTGTTTTAAGGTTCATTAAGCTTCCAAATCATCTTCATAGCATTTTCCCTCTAAACATACAAACTTTCACCCTTAGAGAGTTCCCTTTGTCTGAGACAAAATAGAAGGAAATTAACCTATTGATATAGACTAAAGTACTATATGGTTTTATTATCCAAGTGGTAGATATGCTTTATCAAAGGTTTCAGCTCTTGATCATATCATCAGACCCTCCAATCCTCCAAAACCTTAAAGATATACTTATGGAGAATATTGATTATGCAGGTCTTGGATATAGACTGTAGGTTGCATTATTTGATCCTTTATTTCCCTTATTTTAATTGTATGGAGGTTTATTATAATTTAAAACATCCTTAATAATCTTTATATCGTTCCCACACTATTTATTCTTTGTCAACTTATTCATTGCATATTATGTACTTAGCTTACCAGAGGTGTTCACTGTGTTTTCTTATTTGAAAGGGTGTATGTAGGTATATTTACATGGTTAAACATTAAAAAAATTCATATATAATTCATTATATTTATTAAGTTATTTGAATTTTTTTGGATTCATTCACCTCTTGTTCAATCCATGCCAACATAAAGATCATTTCTTATCTCACTATTATCTATAGTCAACTATAGTTGACTAATTTATAACAAGAAGGGTCCTAAAGATGAGAATCCACCTTGAAACCTATTTAATATGGTATGAGGTCCATTTTAGGTCTTTTGAGGTAGATACCACTAGTATGTGTTTGTGTTTCTATGTATAAGCTCACCTAATAGACCTATGAGAGTTTACAATCAGCTATAAGTGAGTTGTCTTAGGGCAAAGGACACTTGTAGGTGTTGATAGAGGATAATACCTTGAAAGTCAAATATTTTTTATGAATATTTGAGACAAAAATATCCTCATTAATTTAATATAATAACCCATAATATAGATATGTTCTCAACTTACCATCCTTGGTTATAGAGGTCACTTGAATTTCAAATCCTGTAGACATCAATGAAAGGTTCTAGTGAATAAAAGCATGATTTGGAAGCATCTTTTCAACATGTTTATCTAGTTAAACATCCCATAAATTTTTTAAAATAATAATCCTTCATTAATTATATAAGATGAATGCCTTCAAAATATTCTAAGCATCATGACACCTCATCATATAATCACACCAAAATTGATTAGGGCCTTATTTTGATGTTTTTATGGATTTTATCCTTGAACATAGATATCTTCAATTGGGGTGACCTTTCAAGAATTAAAACACATCTAATGCTTAAAATATGAATATTTTGGTATTTTCAACACCTTAAAACCTCAAGGAGGGTCTCAAATCATAATATAACAACTTTGAACATCTCTTCTAGGTCTCTGTCAGTGACACCTGTAGGTGGACATTTCCATACGTAAGTAGTGAATGTGAATGTAGGAAATATTCATGATATACATGCATTAAATGAATTTTATACCTGATTAAATTCTCTCAATTAATCCTTCCATTTTTAAGGAATTGAAACAAGATTCAATACTCCCATTCCAACATGGTATGTTTCATGCGGGCACATGTAGGCACACATTAATGTTGCAGGCCTATGTATGCATAAGAAATTATTTCCATAATCAATCATGTGATAATTTTTTAGGTTTAAATAATGTTTTCATCACATTAAATCTTATTCAAACACCTCCATGAACATCCTCATAACTTCACTCTCCATGGCTATAGATAGAAGTTTATAGGTAGTGAATGTGTGTAAATTCTTGACTACAAACTTCATGTTGTTGACTTTAGATATTTAATATGGAAGGATATGGTGTAAAATATAAATTGGATTCATGATACAAAAAAAGAACCACACATTTCATTGAAACCACTACAATGAAAGAAACCTTCTACAAGTAGTAAAACCTGATTGTAACCTCCATTAATGACATTTTCTTATAATTTAAATTATTTGAACAATAAAATCACTTAAAATAATTAACCCAAACATGGAAAACATGATATTATGGATTAAAAATCATTTGGAAGCACAATCACCAAATAGATTATATGGACTAGCTCATATAGGAAAAAAACTTGAAGGGTGTGGGAAATAATAAGTAGAAATGAACAATCAACTTGTTAAGGATGGTTAATAAATTATAAGAAGAAAAAATTTGAAATCCAAACATGAATGTGAACCTAAAAAATTTTAATATCAACCACCAATAACATTTGACTTGTAAGTCTCCCTATTGGTCGTACTAAGAAGAAACATGTTAACTAGTTATGCTTGCCTAGTAGAGTGATAGAGAGATAGAGTAGATTTAGACAATTTTTGGAACTTAAAAATAATGTCAAGCATGTAAATGGATTAGAGGACGAGTAAGATCCATTACATAATATTTTCCCATATTCCATTCTCTCCTATAGACTATACAACCTTTGAAACTCCATCTTTCTCACTTGTTTTCTTAATTTTTAGTTAACACCTACAAGTTTATATTAGTACTGACATTACTGATAGGTAATATTATATGGAATTACATAAGGGATTTTTACAATGAGTTATAAAACCTATCTTACTAATAAAATTGTACCACCCTCATTAATGACCCATATACGACCCCTAAGTGACTCAAAATGACATAAGGATTAAATTGGACTATGACCAAGGCTAATATGACATTAAATCACATCAAATGAATCATGACACACACTATGGAATTATATTATAATATACCCTTATATCAAATTTTTGACTAAACGAGGATGACTCATTTTTTATTGTGGTCAAAATGGTCAACCATCACATTGCCTTCTCTTTGAATTTGAATGTAACACATCACTAATGATGAGGATTACATAGTAACTCATTTTCAAGAGTTATACATACTATATGGAAATTGAATCACCACCTTGAACAACCTTTAGGATTATTAGAATAGATTATAAGGTCAATATAATTATTACATTAAACATTGATAATTTGAGCTTGGTGACCTTGTATTAAAATAAAATTAGAAGAATGCCAATGTTGAGATAAATAAGAAGGTAATGTTTCAACTTAACTAGTTAGGGCCTTATGTATTTATTTCTAATTATGGTTCTATAGCATATATACTTGTCAAGAAATAAGGAGAAGAACTTAAAAAACCAATAAAAATAATACACATTAAATGTTTTTATGCTTAAGGGACTCAAATTATTATGTATAAGGATTGTTTAAGTTATGCCATTATATATATATATATATATATATATATATATATTCTTTGTATTGTACCCTATACCTTTCCAAACATACCTTAGCGTATTTAAAGCCAGTTATTTTAAACCTATCACTTTTGGCCTTAGTTTTGATTCATTTGTAATTTAGTCACATTTAGTGGTTGATGATATATTCAATTCCAATGGTTGTTTACAATTTAAACTTTTGAATGAAAGTATATGAAAGCAGTATGATAGTGGTCCTAACAACTGCATCTTTCATTTGTTACTATGTTATATATGATTTCTTGTGCTACTAATTATACTCGCATGTGGGAAATTAGTACCACCAACCCTTGCCATTGTTGCCTAATTATAACCACCATTTTAAAAATAAAAACAAACCCTTTACCTTGTATTTCCACATTACATTTCCATCACTATGTCATACCTCTCCATTTGCCTATACCTAAACTTTTTGGTACTTAGTCAGATGCCTCACTATAGGTAGAACTATAGTGACTTGAGGTCATTCAAGAATATGTAGGTAACACTCAATTTACATTAAAGATAGCTCAATCACCCTTTTCCATGCTTTCACCACTTTATGATCAGTTTAAGTCATGCTCTCATTATTTTGTGAGCTGGCACATTTTGTATCTTGTAACCCTCTATTGGGTTTAGATACCAAAAAACCTAAAATATTGGAAATATTTTCCAATCTTTCACCATTGTAGGTATAACTATAGTGGATTGAGGTCCATTTTAGACTATCTACGAAGTTCTTAGTGTTTTTTGAGATCATCTTGCCACCCTTTTTTGAATACTCTCACCATTTTATGAGCAATTTAAATTTGAATGCTATATCCATTTTGTGAGAAATTTACGTTTAAATTCTCTCACCATTTTATGAGCACCCTCAACCATGCTCTTGACATTTTATGAGTTACAATATTATGTATCTTTTAATTATTAATTGAGTTGAGTTGCCTCAAAAATTCCAAAAACATCTAAAACAATTTTAAACCCCTTAACATTTGAAAAGACCTAGGAAAATCCAAAAAAATTAAAATAATGAAATATTTCTTATAAATTCCATGCAAAATATAAATCTATCAAATTTTTTTGGGATGAAATCTCTTACCTATCCAGCTTCATTTCTAGGTCACTTGGGCTTTTTCCTCCCATTTCTGAGAGAACTACAGTAGCCTAAGATCCACATAGACTATGTAGGTATCACTTAGATACATGGGGTATCTTGGGTTAGAAAGACCATAACCACTTCTTTTCCTTAAGGATTATAGGTCTTATAGGTATTTCATAAGTAATCTATCCTTTATATTCCCCATCCTTTTTTTTATTTTATGCTCTCACTATTTCGTGAGTAATTTTTATTTGAATGTTCTCACTATTTTGTGAGTAACCTTAGCTAACACTCTCACCATTTTATGAGAAACTTTAGCCAATTCTCTCACCATTTTAAAATAAACCTTAGTGAATGCTCTTACCAATTTATGAGTTGGTTCATTTTAAGCCAATTATTTAGTAAACATTATGAATTACCAATTCAGTTCCTTAGTGTATAACCATCTCTTATCTTTTAGTATGGTTTTAGCCTAAATCATTCTCTCATGCTTATGTGAATTTTGTGTGTTTGATTATTTAATTTTTTTGAACATTATCCCCCCTTTTCTTATGCACTCACTATTTTTTGAGACCATTATTATATTCCTATATGATCATCCTCTTTTCATTATCAATAATTTTATTATATCCCATATATCAAGAGAAATGCATTTGGCCTAGAGTTCACATTGGACCTAGTTTCCATGGAAATATGTAGGCAAAATCCACTTGTCTTGTAAATCTAGAGTTAGCTTAGATACCTCTTCCTATTTTTTCTTTTCCTCCCCATTAGTTTTTTTTTTCGTTGTATTTTATAGCCTAGGGGTGATGTTTGTCATTGTACCCTTTGTCGTTTTTTCCCTATAACCTAGGTGAAACCATGTGCCATTTTGTCTTGCGTTATTTTACATGTGTCATTACTGCCTATCCTAGGGCTAACCCTATCATCAAGCATAATACCTCTATTACACATGCACAAATTATTTGTTCTTGTATTCTATTTGTTATTGACATTGTAACTAACATTATTTGTATATTATTGTTTGTTTAGAGTGTTTATTTGTTTATTTTATTTTATTTATATAGTTTGTTTTTATTTGTTTTTTTTTATTTTTTTGTATAGTCTATTGTTTATTTATTTATTTTATTTATATAGTCTATTTTTCTATTTTTTTTGTTTCATTGGTTTGGTTGGTTATTTTTATTTGATTTTATTACGTTGTTTCCTTTTTGTGCCTTCCTTAGTTATCTTGGGTATATTACATATTATTTACACTTAAGTCTTTGTTGACTAAATTTTGGCCTTTTAAGGCAAAATTGGGCACCCCCATCCATTTAGTCACCTATCTATTTATTTATTTGGACTCAATAATGAAGTATCATTTGAGAGAGGTATCATTTATAAAATCCACAAAAAATACACGAGTCTTTCCTTCAAATAGTTTTTTTTGGGCTTTTTTTAAGGCTTCAAGTCTTTTATTTTGACTAAGTGTTCAATTTATTTTGGGTTTTATTCAAGGAAGATTTATTTTAGGTTTTGTTCAAGTGTTTATTTTAGATGTTTTACCGAATTATTTTAGAAAAATTATTTGCAAAACTTTTCTGAAGGGTGCTTGTAACTTTTTTGAAAGGAAATTTAACTTTCTTAAAGGACATTTTCAAGCTAAATAACCCTTTCATTTTTCCAAAGGGTATGTTCCTTTCAAAAGGGCCAAACGTGAATTATGAAGTGTCACTTTATTTCTTCAAAGGATCATTTTATATTTCTAGAAGGACACTTTCAACTTCTTGAAGGGACTTTTTAAAAAAGTTTGAAGGATTTTTTCAAGGAAAAGGTGGACCATTTAAAAATTCTAACGGGTATGTGACACTTTTCTAAAGGGTATCTACTAGAAGGTCCTTGGGAAGGTAGACCATTATGAAAGTGTTGAAGGGTTATTTTTTAAAGGGGAAGACAATTTCAAGAAGTCCAAATGATTATCTCCATAAGAAAGTGGACTATTTCAAAAGACATTTACAACTTTCCTAAAGGGTCACAAGTGAAAAGCTGAAGGGTATGTTTTACTTTCCTGAAGGGTCATTCCAAGGCCAAAGGTCCACTTCAATATGCCTAAAACAAATGATTTCCTTTGGAAAAATTACACAAAGGAAGGAGTCCACAGAAAGCCTAAAACAAAGATAATAACAAGCAAAATAAGTCACAAACAAAAATTCCAAATGAAATCTCCATGGGAATTCCAAAGGGAATTAAAGACTAAGGATAAAACAAAAAGAAAAGAAGGAAACAAAATGTCTCAAATGATTTCTTTCAGGAAAATTGGCCATAGACAAATTATCTAAAAATAAATACCCAAAGGAGAGTGATAGCCTGTAGGACATCAATTTCAAACTATGAAAATAGTTGTTAGAGTTATAAACAAGAGAGTGGGAACCTAAAGACAAATAGAAAGATGACAAATGGTGAGATCCTAAATAGCTATGCATAGTAAGAAGAAATAGTTAGTTGATAGTTCAAGTTGTTAATAACTATATCATAGCTTGATGAGCTAGTAAAGAGAAACTAACATCCAAATAAAACTCCAACCAATGGATCCATTTATGGCAAGACACAATTTGAAATATATTAATTCTATTGGTGTAATTATAAAGAGAACATCTTAAATAATGTAGCATAACTATTATAATCTCATGGTGACACATATCTAAATCATTTTAAAACTTTCATTTGCTTGATCTTCCAAAAAACCTGTGTGTGTGTGTGTGTGTGTGCGTGCACGTGTGTGTGCATGTGTTTGTGTGTGTGTGTGCATGTGCGTGTGCATGCATGTGTGTGTGTGTGTGTGTGTGTGTGTGTGTGTGTGTGTGTGTGTGTGTGTGTGTGTGTGTGTGTGTGTGTGTGTGTGTGTGTGCGCGCGTGCGTGCACGCATGTTCACGTGCGTGTGTGTGTGTGTATGTATGTATGTATTATTTCTACTCATTTGGGAGCATCCGCTAGTGATAGTGAAACTCTAGCTACATTTGTACTAGTAACTCTTGAAGAAATAATACAAGTCATTTGCCACTCATATGTTGCATTATTTTGTATTGGTCTAAATTATGTTTTTACATTTTATTGAAGGTTATCTTTCCTAACCTATTATCCTCAATTGCCTACCAATGTGCATAAATAGTATTTTTATAGGTCTTTGTTAGTATTCTTTCTTAAGTGTAAATAAATTTTAGAAGTGGTTGAAGATTATATTCTTTCTTTAAATTTTCTATTATTCTCTTGAATGTCAAATACCTTCTCAAATCTAACATGTGACACATTGATGTGATAATGCATAAAATGTTGTGAATTTGTCTGAAGAAACGTTTTTAGTCTTTAAGTAGTGATTTCAGTCATGTGAGAAGATATCAAATATTGGTGCATCATTACTTGATTTCTCAGTTGCTTTTCTTCTCCCTTTTCATTCAAAGTTGTTAGTTTAGAAAGAGTTTAAAGGTGCAACAAGGGGAGCTATCCCCTAATCTAGAGATTCATCTCAATAGAATTATCACCCATAGAAAGAGAGATGGTTTCATTTTTCCATTTGGATGAAGAGAATTGAGCATCTCTTCAAGGTTGAAAATCCAATCATTAATAGTTTTTGGCACACCCAATGTGACTTAGAGTCCAAGAAGACTATTCAAGATTGGTGTTGGTCTTGACATGGTTGTAGAAAAAGAAGCATCTACATTAATTATGTAGTGATTCCATTGAATAATTCAAAATCTTTGGTTGATGATCAGTTCTTCTTTCCATGTTGAAAGTAACCACTAGGTTTGCTACTAAAGGTGTACACTTCGAGTTTATGGAATTAACTCCATATTCCACCAAAAGGTATAGATTTGTAAAAACTCATCTTTGAAAAAGAGGTTTTCTGTTCAAATATTCCAAGTTTATATTGCATTATATTCCTAACATCCATAGTAATATTCCCAATATGGCTAGAAGACAACCTTTTACGCCTTTTTGGGGGGTATCTCCCTTGCAGCTTGCCTAATATGATCAAATTATAGGAGTTTTTCTCAAAAGTGTCCCATGTTTTAGTGGGGATGGTCCTATTACTACCATTAAGCACATAAATAATATATAAAATTTTTGTAATATCCATAACATCACTGAAGAAAATGTAGCCATTAGGTTGTTGGACTTATATTTCAAATAAAAAGTTTTGGATTGGTATGGGACCCTACCTATAAATTCTATTGGCTCATGGGATGAGATGGGGACCCTATTGACTGATAGGTTTGGGGAAAAAAGTGATCACCTATCTCTTTATAAGTAATTGACCATAATCAAGAGGGAAACACATGACTTCATGCAAGATTTCAGTACTAGGTTTCAAAAAACTTGGGATATAATCCTGATTCTTATGAGGACAACTACAAATTATGCATTTTTTTAATACTCAAGAGTGTTAAATGGTGACATTTCCATGATGATTCAATCTATGGGTAGAAATAAACTTCCTAATACCTATGAAATAGCCATAAATGCTTAGAATTATCTTGTCTAAGTGTGAAAGATAGCTCCTAGACCTCTAATACCACTATTCCCTAATTTGTATTCTCCTAGTCAAAGTGCATTACCTACTTTAGTTCCTTTTCCTGGTCAATAAAACTATACCATTGCCCTACCAATGAAATGCATGACGATAAAAACTTGATTTAAAGTTTTACTAACTAATTAGTTTCTCTCAAAAGGCAACAAGCCCAAAAATATTGGCCTTCTCAATCTTACAATCAGTTTGGACAAACAAAGACACCTCCTTTTCAAGGTAATTCATAAGGACAAGGTCAAATCACCCATGCTAAATATTATCAAAGATACAATCCTAATGCTCCTTCATCTTCCAAATCCCTTATTCCCATTCAAAATAATTTGGTCTAAGAACATCCTAATTATCCATATTTTGAACATGATTAAGAACAAGTTACTTATGCTAATGAGATGCAAAATCAAGGCATGACTACATAAGGTGATCAAACATATAAATTTTCAAATTTTGAGATGACAACACAATTTGGGATGGAGAAAAGGTAGGTTTAGTCTAATTGCACTCTCATTAATCATTTGGAGGATGAGTTTTGTGCCATTAATTATGTGGGGACTACAAGAAATCATAATGTTAGTGTGGCTACCAACACTAGATCAAAGAAAAGGGCTATTAAATAAGTTCAAGGAACCAATCAAGGACCTATTTTGACTCCTAAATTAGCTCATATGGGAGGAGGGCATAATTTAACTCCTAAATCACAAAAAAAATAGAGGATTCCAAATTTTAGGATAATTGCTACAGCCCTACCTCCACAAGCTATAT
Source organism: Torreya grandis (assembly GCA_037957365.1). Lineage (NCBI taxonomy): Eukaryota > Viridiplantae > Streptophyta > Pinopsida > Cupressales > Taxaceae > Torreya > Torreya grandis. Next base: position 254,942 of record JARHVA010003389.1, read on the forward strand.
CACAAGGTGCAAGTGTTCATAAAGATAACTCCAAGGAAAGTAATCCTTCCATTAATTTTATGGACTAAATGAAGAATATTAATATGAATATCTAATTATGGGATTATCTAGAATTACTAAGGTATAAATATATACTCTAAAAATAATTGCATGGACTAAGTACATAAGTTGGCCCATCTAGAATTGGCAATGTGGTTTTCGTCAATAAAAACCAATCTATAGATGATCAAGTGAAAAATATGAGAAGACTCCTCCTTATACCTATCTTTAATTATTGGTGATTTCTTGGTTCATAATTACATAATAGATATTGGATCACTAGCCAAGACTTTGGGGATTGTGAAAGGTTTGAACTTGATCCTTCATTCATGTCCTACCTTTTCAATTCCATATGATGTGGTGGTATCAGATTTAAGTCCTATTTTTTCTTTTTTCTTGTCAAGAGACTTTACATCCAAGATAGGTGGGTACTTGGTAGCTAACTAGTCCAACATGGTGTTTAGAAAAAAATATGGCACTAAATTAAAGATTGAGCTAGAACCTATTCATAGATATCACTTGGAACCATATTCACCTAACGTAGCAAATGTTAACTATGTTGTCATTGATGAGGAGGAGTTTCACATTGATCAATCCCCATCACCTTCTCTTGAAGGAGTTTCTAATTGATTCCTAGATGAGTGGGGAGATGACAATTATTTGAATGATCCTTACAAGTTCTTTGAGTATATTATATGCATGAGAAAGATTATTTCATGCCTAGTTTGATGAACTCAAATGAAGATGTGAATGGCTTGTGGTAACTTTTCTTTGATGGATCTAGAATCAAGATTAGGGCAGGTGGTGGAGCGATGCTGGTTTCACCTTCAAAGGAGAGATATTTTTCAAATTTCATATTTTAGTTATATTTTAATTGTAATGTGGCTAAATATGAGGGCCTCATTCATGGCGTAGAGTGATCAAGGAAAAGAGGTGTCAAAGAATTGTAAGTGTTCAATAATAGCAAGCTCATTATCAATCAAGTTAAAGGGTAGAAATTGACCAAGAACTCCTTGCTAAAAATATTAAAAAATATATATTTTTGGATCTTGTAGAATACTTCATGGAATTTAAAATCACTTCTATCTCAAGAGAATATAAAAAACATGTTGATAGGCTAGCAGTAATTAGAGCTCAATTTGATGCTCTAAAAGACATAAGAAAAGACAAAAATCAACCTCATCTAAAGGTGATTATGAGACCTTCCATGCCAAATAATGTCACTAATTGGTAGTTTTTTGAGAGTGACCAATAGATATCCCTCTTCCTATAATAAGAGGTTGAGTTCTCTACAAATAATTAGTCTAATATTCAATAGCAATATGGAGGGCAGATTGTCCAACTGAAATCTAATAAGCTTCACAAAGGCCTAGTGACTCTTGAAATCATTTCAATGAGGATGGCCGGCTCAATAAGTAGAAGGTAAACATGTCAACCAAGAAATATAACTATTAAAGGGTATATATCTTCAAAGATAAGTTAATTTCTCTTCGAAAGGTATGCACTAGTCAACAGAAGCATGATTTTATTGAACTATGCAAGGAGTTTAATGATATTTTTACATGGGAGTATAGTCATTTGAAGGGTTTTGATCCAATATTGGCTCAACATACCATAGAGATAGATGAGAATTCCAAACCCATCAAGAAAATAAAAAGGCCAATCAATCCCAATATTGACCCTCTCATGAGGAAAGATCTCACTAAACTAGTTGAATCTAGAATCATTTTAGCTATCAAGAATTCTTCTTGGTTGGCCAATTTAGTCTCTATTAGGAAGAAAAATGAAGATATCAGGTTGTGTGTAGACTTTAGGGACTTAAATATAGTGTCTTATAAGGTTCATTACCCACTCCCTTCTATGGATCATATTTTATAAGTGGTGGTAGGCATTGAGAGGTTTTCTCTCCTAGATAGTTATTCTAGGTACAATCAGATTCTAGTAAGAGAAAGTGACTAGCACAAGATAGCCTCCACCACTAAATGGGGCACATATGCCTATAGGATGATTATATTTGGATTTTCAAATTTTAGAGCTACTTTCTAATGTGCAATATATATGTATTTTCAAGGACTAATCAATGACATTGTATTGGTTTATCTTGACGATGTGACAATTTTCTCCAAGGATGAAAATGATCATTTGAAGCACCTGAGGTAGATTTTTGAGAGGTGTAGAGAGTTTAGGATCTCTATAAACCTAAATAAGTATGTGCTTTTTTCATGAAGGAAAATTTTTAGGCCACATTATTTGCAAGAAAGGTATGTCTATTGATCTGGAAAGGGTAAATGCCATCTTGGAATTATCTTTACTTAAACATAAAAAAGGTCTACAAGGATTATTTGGTAAGATAAATTTAATTAGGAGGTTCATTAATAATTTTTATAACATGGTAAATCCCTTGACATCTATGCTAAGGAAGGATGAGATATTCCCTTTAATAGGAAGGAGAAAAGAAATTTTTGAAAAGATCAAGCAAGCCATTGCCTAGGCTGCTACTCTTGTAAGTCCTAGATTCTCCAAGGACTTTAGCCTATATACTTTTGAGAATGAAGAGGTAATATCTACCATGCTTACTCAAGATAATGATGAAAATCTAGAATAGCCTATTGCCTTCTTCATTCAAGGTTTAGAAGGTTATGAGACAATATATACATATGTAGAGAAATAAGTGCTTTCAATTATAAGGAGCTTAAAGAATTTTAGACAAATGTTATCTAATAAAAAGATTCATATTTTTGTGCCTCATCTTAGTTTAAGAGACTTTATGATGAATAGAGATTTTAATGAGAAAGGGTAGGTTATATCACCAAAGTGATGGAATATGATGTGGAGATTAAAACAACTAAGTTAGTAAAAGGAAAATGACTATGTGAGCATCTTGCTTCAGATTTGAAAGAGAAAATTTAGGTTGTTTTGGAGCTTCATGATGATCCTATAGAATTTGTACCTTTAACCAAAAGGATCTAGACACAAGACATTATTCATTTGCTTCAAACTGGTGAGAGTCCACAAGGTCTTGACAGAGTTACAAGAAGGTATTTTAGGCTAAAATCCATTCCTTATATACTATTTGATGGAGTGTTATTTATAAAATAATTTTTAGGTGTACTTTTGAGGTTTATTGATTTAGATAAAATGGAAAAAGTGTTGCATGAGTTTTATGATGGACTAGCTAGTGGTCACTTTGCTCCAAAAACCATAGCTACTAAGATTATGAGGATTGGTTACTTTTGGCATAGCCTATTCAGGGACACTCATACTTAGGTAAGGAAATGCCAAAAGTGTTCTCTTTTTTATGGAAAATAAAATCTAGCTTCCTTGACTCTTCATCCAATCTAGGTTTAATAACCCTTTATGTAATGGGGTTTTGATTTCATAGGTTTGATCAATCCTCCTTATAGTGTTGGTCACAAGTGGGTGTTGATAGCCATTGATTATTTTACAAGATGGATGGAAGTTTTAGATCTTAAGCGGGAAAATGAAAAATTAGTCTTGGACTTTTATGAAGGTATAGTAACCAAATTTGTATCTCTTTCAATAATCATTTTAGTCAAAACACTAACCTTCTTAGGAATAAGGATAAGTGAATGGGTTTTGAAGCATGGAATTTACCTTAGCACCTCCTCCAACTATTACCCCAAATGGAATGGATTAGCTAAGTCCAAAAACAAGAACTTAATCAAGATCATAAAGATAATAATGGAGGAGAATCAAAAGACTTGTCACACCAAGTTGAAGATAGCCCTTTGGGATGATAGGATCACCCCAAAGAGAGCAATTGGGAACTCACCATACAAACTTATGTATGGAAGGGAGGATATAATTCCTATCTCACTTGAGTTACTATATTTAGACCTCACCTATTAGTTGCAATTGATGGAGAATGAGATCATAGAATCCAAGTTATATGAGTTGATAGAGCTTGAGGAAATGAGATATCAAGCTATATAGACCATGAAAACTCACCAAGGGCAAGAAAAGAGGTATTTTGACAAGAATTCCATGCTAAGAAGCTTTAGGGAAGGAGAAATTATCCTAAAATGGAATGAATATGGGGCCAAGTTTGGAAGATAGATAAAGTTTGATGCTTTTTGGAGTGGCCCAAATGAGATCACATAGTGCAAACACCACAATGCTTTTGAACTCTCAACTTTGGATGAAGAGGAGCTACATATCCTAGTTAATGGGACATATCTGAAACATTTTTACTGAGTTTCTCTTTCCTTTTGTACATAATTTCTTATTTTTCCTATGTTCCCTAAGTGCTTATGCACATGTGTGAGTTTGTCATTATCTTTCCTTAATCTTATTATTATTGTTTGGTCTATTTTCTTTTATTTGTTTTGGCATAATACTTGTTAGTCATCCTCAATAATCCATTGACTCCATGCCCAATGGACTATATAGGCTACTAGTTTGGTTAGTATAGCAGGCATACTACCCCTGTGAGTCACCAATTTGTTGACCAAATTTTGGCCTTTTAGGCTAAAATTGGGCACCCCTATCCATTCATTCACCTATCCATGTCTTTGGTTAGAATCAGTAATGAAGTTTCATTTAAGATAGGTATATTATATAAAACCCATAGTAAATACACAAGTCTTTCCTTCAAACAATTTATTTTGGTCTTTTACTAAGCCTTCATGTTTTTTATTTTGACTTAAGTGTTCAATTTTTTTTGGGTTTTGTTCACATGTTTATTTCAAAGGTTTTTCCAAATTCTTTTAGATTTTTTTCTGAAGCTTTTCCCTTAAGTTTTTTTATTTTAGATAAATTATTCTCACAAATTTTTTGAAGGGTCCTTGTAACTTTTCTTAAAGGCACTTTAACTTTCTTGAAGGATTTTTTCAAGCTAAAGGACCATTTCATTTTTTTAAAGGGTATGTTCCTTTAAAAAGGACCAAAAAAAGTTTGAAGGGTCACTTGATTTATTCAAAGAATCATTTTTTTTTTTTTTGAAAGGACACTTTCAACTTCCCAAAGGGACTATTTCAAAAAGTCTAAAGGATTGTTTTGGGGAAAAGGTAGACCATTTCAAAATATTGAAGGGTATGTGATACTTTTTTGAAGGGTATCTACAATAAGGTCCTCATGAAGATAAACCATTTAAAAAGTACTGAAGGGTTATTTTTCAAAGGGAAAGACCATTTCAAGAAGTTCAAATGATTATCTCCATGAGAAAGTGGATTGTTTCAAGAGTCATTTACAACTTTCTTGAAGGTCATAAGGAAAAATTTGAATGGTATGTTTGACTTTCTAGAAGGATAATTCTAAAGACAATGGTCCACTTCAAGATGCCTCAAACAAATGATTTCCTTTGGATAAATTACCCAAAGGAAAGAGTCCATATAAATCCTAAAAGAAAGAAGAGACCAAGCAAAATAAGTTGCAAAAAAAAATATGAATGAAATTTTTATGGGAATTCCAAAGGGCATGAAGGACTAAGCACATAGCCAAAAGAAAAGAAGTAAACAAAATGTATTGAATGAATTATTTTAAGAAAAGTGGTTATGAAAAAATTGTCTAAAAATAAATACCTAAAGGAGAGTGACAACCCATAGTATGTCAATTTCAAACTATGAATATAGTCATTAGAGTTACATACAAGAGAGTGGGAACTTGAAGACAAATGAAAAGATGACAAATGGTGAGATCCTAAACAACTATCCATAACAATTAGAAATAGGTAGTTGATAGTTCAAGTTGTTACACACCATTTCACATCTTGATGAGCTAACAAAGAGAAACTAACATCTAAATAAAAATCCAACCAATGGATCCATTTATGGCAAAACATAGTTTGGAATATATTAATTATGTTGGTGTAATTATAAAGAGAACATATTATATAATGTAACATAATTATTCTAATTTTAAGTTTACACATGTCTAAATCATTTTTATACTTTCCTTTACTTGATCTCATCTAAAAAAAATATTTTTTATTTATACTTATTTAGGAGCCTCCACTGGTGATAGTAAAACTTTGGCCATATTTGTACTGGTAACTCTTGAAGAAATAATAGAAGTATTTTTCCACTCACATGTTGCATTATTGTGTATTGGTAGAAATTGTGTTGTTCTATTTTAGTGAAGGTTATCTTTCCTGACCTGTTATCCTCAATTGCCTACCAATGTGTAGAAAGAGTATTGTTATAGGTCCTTGTTAGTATTCTTTCATAAGTGTAAAGAAATTTCAGAAGTAGTTTAAGACTATATTCTCTCCTAGAATTGTCTAATACTCTCCTGAATTTCAAATACCTTCTCAAATCTAACATTTGAAACACTGATGTGACAATGCATAGAAAGTTTTGGGTTTGTGTGAAGAAACTTTGTTAGTCTTTAAGTAGTGATTTTAGTCAAGTGAGAGGATATCAAATATTGGTGCATCAACACTTGTTTTCTCAATTGTTTTTCTTCTCCCTTTTCATTCAGAGTTGTTAGTTTATGAAGAGCTTAAAGGTGCAGTAAGGGGAGCTATCCCCTAATCTATAGATTCATCTCAATAGAATTATCACCCATTTAAAGAGAGATGATTCCATTTTTCCATTGGATGAAGATAATTGAGCATCTCTTCAAGGGTACAAATCTAAGTGTCAACAATTTTTATTATCCATATCTTGTACTCAGGTTGGGAGTGTCTATATATATTCCCACACTTAGTTTATTTACCTTATATTCACACTTAGGATTTGATTATTCATATCTTATTCTTGGGTTATTTATATTTTCATTTAAAATAAGTTATCCATGCTTAGGGCATACATTTTTATTATATTTTCTCATAAATACGATGCATAATATCACAAGATAGAATGAAAATCATGTTAATAGATATTATCAATTAGTGCAATGGTGGTACTTATTTGAGATAAAAACCAACTAAATACAAAACATAGATTAAATAAATGAATAATAGATAAATATGATTTATTATGTTTTAATATAGATGTGCATCTCTAAATAAGCATACATATAATTCATAAAACATAAAAAAATAGAGTAACATCTCATACATATGGAAAAGTAGTAAATGAAAGAGCATACATGAACATAAAAATCAACAATGCTAAAAATACATAATGTTAAAACATGAGATAAACATTGAGATCGATATGGTAATAAAAAAAGCATCATATATATCAAAAAATTGTTGTACATGTACAAAGGCCTTGAAAGGCCCAATATGAATGTCAATGTATCTAAATAATGTAATATACATCAAGAATATATACATATCATCATGATGTCAAAGTATAACATGTGTTGAAATGAAAACAATGCTATTATTATCAATTTATACTATGAGTATTCATAGGATTTATCATTGGAGGTGGTCTTGGTGGCCTTGGTGTTGTCGATAGTCATGGATGTTGAACAAACTAACCTAAGACTCCTATAACATGTGTCCCATTCCTTGATTGAATTGATATACTTCCCACTCTCTAAGTATCCCATATCTCAAATGTGGAAAAATGATGGTCTTTGAGAATAGTATTATCATATGCTTTATGATAGCATTAGGCCTCATCTTTGACCTGAAGGCTCTCAAGAATCATCTAAGAAATTCTTGCCAACTTAATAGTTCTCTAAGCCTCATCATGATCTTGTTGGAGCCTATGAACATGTAGTAAATCTTCTTTCTTATATAAGATGGCTTGGTCTCTCTATGATATAATATGGGCATGTATTTTGATGATCCTAGCCACCTATACCTTCAACTAAGTAATCTCTAACTGAAGGTGTTATTTTCTCCAATCTGCTCCTTCTCATGAGATGCCCATGATATTGGGAATTTCTTGAAAGGGGAAAGGTGGGGACAACTATGGAATTTCATCCTAAATTTTAAGACTAATATGGGATTAGCCTAGGCCACATTTACGACATTGTACTTCATAATTAAATTTTGCATGAATAGTATCCAAGAGATGTACTATCACCATTGAGTGTTAAACCCAATGTCTTACACATAATTCAATGATTGTTATGAAAATTTGAGTGTTGGGATTATTATCAGTAAAATAATGGGAAAGGGTATTTAAATTCCTTTAAAAAAAACATAAAAGAGAAGGAAGGTAAGGTAAACCTCTAGGTCTAAAATGAAATCAATGCATTAGTCATTAAAATAAGTGACTTTTCCATAGGTATGCCATTATAGACCAAATTTCACTAGATGTATACTTCTAAGAACATAAAGTGGGAGGAGTCATAGGAAACCAAGACTATGCCTTAAATGTGAGCTCCCAATAATGATGAGAACTAGGGGTCTATTGTTGAAAACACATAAACACCATATGATAATTTGTATATTAACACACAAATTATAAGCACTAAAAAAGGGGAAATAAAAGAACTCACACATAGATTATAATAGCTAAGCACATCATAACCATGACATACATAAAGTATCAATGTGTTAATTTAATTAACCTAGCATTTATTATCATTAAAATATGAAGATGAAAAAAAATTGAAACATAAAGGAGACCCTCTTATAAAAAATATAGTCTATATTCATTAAAAGAGTAAAATATTGTTATAATAATTGATCTAATCCCATTTTATATTCTAAAGTGATGAAGGAAATGTAGGTGAAATCTTGGCAGTAATCTAACAAAAAATTTGAGCAATTTTTCTCAACCTTATATTATAATATAACTCTTCCGTATGTAGATAAGGATTAGGGATCACCTCCAAAAATCATGAGGATCCCATATTGGGCCATGATAGCCACTCATTATAGTTATAAAAATATTAAAAAAATAATACCTAGAAACCTACAACAAAATTATGGGGGGCTATTAGTTGACATGAAGAGGTAGCTAAGATGGACTGACTCCTAACTGATTTGGTTGGGCACTCCTAACTTCCAATGTGGTTACCATGAGGCCAAACTCTTTATCTATCTTAGCCAAGTTCATTAGGGGCTCCTTGAAGATTACCTTGACCTAAGATACCAATCTATAGGAGTTTTAGAATCTAGATACCTAGTTGATGCTCATCATGGATTGATTTGATAAATAAAGTCCCACTTGGGCACCTTCCTAGTTTGAATTGTTCACTTTATCCCTCATAACTTGGTTAAATTGACCTAAATAGACATTGAACTCCCCATAGCTGAGCAAGATAGAATTTAAGTGGAATAAAAATAAGATATTAACGTGTTTAAAGTAGGTTAATATATTTTTCTTTCCCTCTTTCAAAGGTCCTATTATAGTGTAAACCATGGTCAACCACTCCTCTATGGTAGCTCTCATATTCCTAGTGTATGTTTGATACACACCCAAATCTAAGGTTAGTTTAAGTGTTTTAGTGAATTTCTTTATTATTATGAAAAAGAAGAAAGGAAGAAACTAAATACAGGTGTGCTTGAAAAACTTGATTGGTAGTGCACGCATTGAATTAGAAGATTGTGGAAAGATCATCTTTGGCTAGGGAGGATGACCTACTGATAGAAAATAACTAAAGCAAACTTATTTGTTAGAAAAATATTTTGGTGGATTTACTAATGATAGCTAAATCTTAGAAGTGATAACATCCTTAGGGGATGTCAATCCACACATTTTAAACAATTAAGTTTATAAATAGAATAGAAGGTACTTGCATCAATAATCAAAAGGTAGTAAAATTAAATATAGGGATGCTTGCTAGGAAATATGCTAGAGATGATTGAATTAGTGGTAAATTAATTAATATTAGTGTTATAAGGCTGAATTTTCCTTCAAAAAATAAAAAAGGTGTATATGAACAAGTAGGAACACAAAAAATAAGATTTGGTTAGGTGTGGGTGGGTGAATTTAGATTGCTAGTTTTTAGCGGCATAATGATCATCAAGGGTTGGGATGACCATCGATAGTTAGTGTGACAATCGATGCTCAAGCTAACCATTGATAGTTGGGTGTAACATTTATGGTTGAGTCAACCATTGGTAGTTACTATGTGAGGATTTGGGTTGGTAAATTTTTTTTATTGATGAGATTTAGAAGATGAATTTCAAGAGATAGGTAAGGTCTAGGTTGATTGTAAAATGGGAATAAAGTAAATGAATGCTAAGAAAAAATTAATCATCTTATCAGATGTTGATTAGGTGGATGGATAAGGTAGTCAACCTATTGGTGTAATTTATCTTGATTCTGATAGAGTAATAACACCTAAAAGCTTGGTTGAGAGGCCACCACAAATTGACTCTCTAATATGATTGCTAGATTGTTGGATTACTGATGGAAATTGACCTATAAGAAAGAAAATCCTAGATGCACAATCTCTTGATGATAATTTTATATGTATTTCACCTTTAGGATCATCTCTTCTTATAGCTAAGGTGAGAGAGTTGAAATAACACATGAACTGGGCCTTTTAAAATTAACTCATCCATGTAATATATCACAACTAAAATTAGATGGGATATTTTTATAAAAACATAGTTGGTAGTTGCATTATAGAGGTTAAATAGGTGAACCCTAACTATTAATGGTCAAGATGACCATTGGTGGGACTGTTGATGGTTGATGGTGAAGGGAAAAATAGGTAAAATCTAGGGTAAAGGCTAGGTTAAGCCAATTTAATTAAACTAACTGTGGGTTAAGTTCAATTAAGGGTTAGAGGGTTAAATGGTCTGAAGGGGGTACTAAGGAATTTTAGGGGTATTTAAACACTTAGAATCATAGTTTAAGGGTATTCAATGTTTGCATTGTTTACCTTTTTTTATGCATCTTAAAATGAATAAGTTACAAAATAAAAATTGATTACTAGGTCAAAGGTTTGCTAATTTCCCTAAGTATAGGAGGAGGAAATCCCCCTCAAATCGAGAGGTGATGAGGTGAAAAATAAATCAAGTGTGGATTTGACAAGTTATGTGATAGTGATGACAAATGTAGATGATAGGTTGGGTAGTAAATCACAAATAGGCATGCATGGTGCAACAAAAGGTGTGATATTAAAATTTTTATAAAGATAAGGTTGATAAAAATAAAGGTCAATGCTAAAGGATAAGTGATTAGTATACCACATAATTTAATTTAGGTATGGTGGTTGGGTATACCTATTAGTCTCTTAGATAAGGTTAGATTACCATGGGTATCTAAGGTAGGAAGTGGTCCCATGGAAAACACAAATAGTTTAAGTATTATGGATATCCAAGGTAAGAAGTGCTACCAAAAGGATGGGTTTATTAAGGATGAGGTGGCAAAAATTCAAATGGGTTAACATGGAAATTTTGTCTCTATTATCAAGGGAATAGGAAAAAAGAGTTGAAAATTGTGGATGAATTTGGCCAAAATAGACCAACAATTAGGTGATGAGGTGGTCAGGGTGGGTGGGGAAGGTTGTCTCCAAAAGGTTCAAGTTTTGGGTTTGGGGATATTAGGTGATATCAAAAAATTAGGCATTGGGGTGTAGGCACCTGAAGAAAATTTTAAAGTGATACCCTAAGCATCAATGGTTAAGGTCTCCAAGGTTAACCATCGATGGTCAGGTAGAAACCCTAAAATCATGGAATGCAAAAAGTCAAAATGAAATTTTATTTTCACTATTTGTATATTGACTTTTATGCTTCCATGTAATCTAGCACTATTATTTTTTGTGTATTTGAGAGTGGTTTATTGAGCATTATCTATTGAGGTGTTTTTTATTAATTGGTTGAGTATGCATGTCAAGGTGATCAGTGATGACCATAATGCAAGGTAGATGAGGGCATGGTTGAGTAGTTGAATGCAAGCTCTGACCTTGATGGTGATCAATGAATGAGGTAGGTAGTGTATTGAATTTATATATTAGGTGATTTTGGTTTATTTTTGGCTAGTTAAACTTGATTGCTTGATGAAGGACTAGATATGGTTTTAGGGGTTTGGCCTAGGTTTGTGTTTTTAGGTAAATTAGGAAAATTTAATCAATGAAATTAGAATTAGAAGGGGGGTTTTAGTTGGGGATAGGTAAACAGGTAGTTTTAGGTTGTTATTTAATTAAGTTTTGGTGGTTTGGTTTGTCTTTGGCAGGGTAAGTTAAATTTTTTTCCACTTGTGGTCACACGCAGTGACTATCGATAGTTAGACCAAACTATCGATGGTCAAGTATGACTATCAGTAGTTGACCACTAAAGGAGGATGATCACATGACCATAGATTGTTATAAAGACAATAAAAAATTAACTATTTAGCGATAATTCATGTTTAAATGTTTTTGAAATGTTGAAATGTTTGAGTGTTAAAAAAATGGTTTAAAGGCATGTGAAAATATCTAGGTAGGGTAGATGTTAGTTTTGATGGATTTAGGTTGGTTGTAGAATAATTTTGTGGGTTTAGAGTTAGGTGTTGTTTGGTAAAAATGTGATGTCTTAGGTTTGATATGTCTAGGTAGGTTTTTGAAATAAGTAGATGTTGATAGTTAATGAAAATGTTGATGTAAGGTGAGGTTAGGTACAATGATTGAAAACAAAATGTGCAAGCTAACTTGATTATTTTATAGGCTTAGGACTAGATCTAGATGAGGGATCAGATTCTTAGGATTTTTGTAGATATTCATGATGGTATGACCATGGATGAGTGGAATCACATGGAGGAGGTTGGCCTTGGGTCCATGATTCACTATCAACACCTATCATGGGATGTGGCCATGATCGTGGCTCTAATTGAGAGATAAGGCCTAACTATGAACACATTTCTATTATTGACAAGGGAGATCACCATCCTACTAGAGGATGTGATTAGGATTACATGGATGCCCATTTAGGGGGAGTTGATTTACCACATTAAGAGTCAGGAGTGGGATGACCTCATGAAGATATTGTATAGAGAGGATTGGGTCCATGCTAGGTGTCATTTCTATGATTTCATTTATAGGCCATTATACGAGATGGCTCTAGTAGACTAATGTGTGGTGATGATGAGGATGATGATGATGATGACTATGATGATGATGATGATGATAATGATAATGATGATAATGATGATGATGATGATGACGATGATGATGATGATGATGATGATGATGATGATGATGATGGTAGTGTCTTATTTTTCATTACTAGATTTTAGTAGTGGTCACTTTCCATATTTGACATTGGATAGGACCATGTTATATGGTCTCTTATTTTATTGGTTTATATTTATAGGGAAATCTAGGCATTTATATCTCATAGTAAAAATGGTATCAATTTTGGGTTTCTGCACCATTGCTAGGCATATGAGCATATTCATGTTTTGAGGCCACTAGGGTTCTATGGGATGGATATACCTAGATACATTTCATAATGGGTTTATAGAGATGGAGAGGAGACTATGATTTGATAGGGTTAGGGGAGGTTTTAGAGACATTGACTAGTTTAAAGATGCCTTGGAGGGTCCAGTTGTAGGTGATGTGGTGTGAAGGCCCTATATGGGTTGGCTTAGGTAGGCCCAGTATAGTTACCACACTCTATCATTATAAATATAACAATGGATATATTGATAGCAAGATGGGGAGATAGAGCTTATCCCCTTTGATCAAGTTTAGTGGAAGTTTGGTCTTGTGTAGGGGATTCTAACTCCTCCTCAAAGGTATATGAGAGATGATGTATATTTTTTAATTCTGAAGCCACAACCATAGGAGGTAGTGTTGGACCATGGGAGCTACCAGCCAAATTAGTGATAGATGATGTTGGTTTTGTTGATGGATATGCAGTATGGTATTAGGATCTATATGTAGTAACCAATTTTGGATGTTGTGATGGTGTTTAGTAGCCCATAGATGTGGATTCATCAAGGGCATAAGTGTATGGACGTGGCCAAGATGGATAGGCATAAGTAGCACTGACATTTGCCCATGCTTAGATCATAAGTTTGTAGGAATAGGTGGATAATCTTCAAGGACAAACCATCATTTTATAGGGTTAGGTTGACACTATTATAACTAAGAGAGCTCAGGTGAGGACCACCCTTGGTTTAGTGACTTAGGAGAGGGATAAACTAAGGCAAAGGGTATGGATAGTGGTAAGATAGACAGTACCACAAAGTTTCACTCCTAAAGCCTAATACCCAGCTACAATAGATGAGCTATAGTATTTTGAGACTATTATTCTAGTATAGTTTATAAACAAGCTTAAATGGGGGGTATATAAGGCCAATTTAGCAAGTGGTTTGATTGTGGCTACTCTAAATAGTGGGAATCTATAGTTATTGGTTAGGTATAAATCACTTTGAGAAGACCAATACCTAGTGGTAGTGGTAGTGGAATAGGTGGGGCTAGTGGTAGTGGTGGCCCAAGGGTATGATACATGACACAATATATGTACAAGTTTTAATTTTTAATACCATATTACATGTTGATGATGTGATATGCACATGAGAGAGAGAGATGACACACATTTCTTACATGTATCAATCCTATGGACACACTATGATGTTTATGAGACTCACAAGCTATATATATGTCATATTATGTATTGCTCATGGTGTGATGGTTGCATTGCTTATGGATTATGCTTATGCTATGATTGTTTAGCCTAGTCATGAGATGGATTGGATTTATGGTTATGATGATGACATGCTAAATTTTAATGCATATACATTGCATTAGTAGACTTTAGACATGCGGTAGGAAATGGTTGATATGTTTAGATGCTTTTGGATGTTATTAATTTATGTATGGTATGGTAATGGAGATTTTTTATGATTATGCTTATGACATGTTAATTATTTTTGGAATTTATTTTGTTTATACATGTTAACATTGAATTTATTACTTATGGATGTTAGTACTCTATGTATGGTATAGTAATGGGGATGGTTTATGATTATGCTTATGGCATGCTAATTATTTTTGGATTTCATTATGTTTAGACATGTTAACATTGAATTTATTGCTTATGGATGCTATTACTTTATGTATGGTATGGTAATGGGGATGGTTTATGATTATGCTTATGACATGCTAATTGTTTTTGGATTTCATTATGTTTAGACATGTTAACATTGAATTTATTGCTATGTATTTTATTACTTTATATATGTTCAATATTATAGATGGTTTATGATTATGATTATGAGGTTTTTATGGCCATGGTTATACTATTTATTAATGGTTATGATAAAACACATAAGGTGGGTTAATTAACAATACTAGATGGGATAATAGAGAATATAATCAAGAGGTGAATTCCATAATGAAAATATCAACTACTCATGATAGGATGAGTAGAGAGCACAATGCATATTTGTTGATAAAGAATAAAACAAAAATGAAGTTAGATTAGGTTAATGAACATAATCCCTTTAAGTGCTTTGCATGAGTAGTCATTATTTGGTTTAAAAATGTATCTTCACCACATAATGTTGAGTAAACTCAAAAATACCTTGTGTATAGGGGAGATGGGTAGAAACAGAACCTTCACATGAGACTAACATGCCTCATTCATAGATGTCTAAAGAGTCAATATAAATAAGCCTATGTTAAGCTATGTAGACTGATTGATGTAATAAGTTTACTTATGAATGTTGATTGTGGCTTCCACATTATGTTGCTATTTGAGAGCCGATTGTAGCTTTCAAGATTAGTTTTCTATTGTTTGTGATAGTGATAATAGATTTTTTGCTGATTTTTGTATATGGGACCTTGATCAATGCAGGAATCTTCAAGGGAATTGCTATGCTTTTGAAAAATGCTTTACTTATCCATCATTTGAGGGAGTGGTCTAAGTTTATATGCTTTTCTTAATGATTTTGATAGTTTTCCTTCAAAGGAGAAGTCTACCTTACATTTTGGCAATTTTTAATAGATTTTCCACAACTATCCTTCAAGGGAATAGTATGGGAATGCTAGGAATGACCAATGATTGCTAGTGATAGAAATTTTGGCTATGTTGCTTTGAATTTATAGACATAGACTTGTTTAGGCTAACTTAGTGGTTCACCTTTATTAAGGTAAAACTAAAAGCACAAGAAGGTTGATTAGGTGATTTGATAGACATAGACTTGTTTTGGTTGGCTTAGTGGTTCATATTTATGAAGGCAAAACTAAAAGCACAAGAAGGTTGATTAAGTGTAAAGACGTCTAGTTGACAACAATAATGGGAATCCATCCTGTGAAGGTGTGGAAAGTGCCATGGGTAGAGCTATGATACCCATTATTGAAGATAAGGATATATTAGTGATAACTAATCACATGATTCAATTATAATCGATTGCCCTTAGAATAGGGAGATAAAATGTAGGTGGATAGCAAGGGATAAGCTTAAGTTAGATAAAAGGTGAACTTGATCCTTCTTAATAAAAAAATGGACGTATATGTGAAGCATTAAATGGCTCAAGCTCTAGGTGGCCTTCGAGAGAAGACAATAAATAAGCTCTTAATCCATGCTTGTGGGTTATAATATAAGGTCTAAGCCAATTGAAAGCAAACTTTCCCTACTTGATTTTTTTCCATATTAGTGGCATGTTGATTTTATTTAGTACAAAGTCTCTAATATTTAATTTTGATACTTTAAGGTGTTTTTTATAAGCACATTTGATATTCTCTTGGTAGACATAAAGATGGGCGAGAGTTGTTAAATGACATTCATCAAGTAGCTCAAGTTAAGATAAATGGTGTTGGTGATAATCATATTATAAAATAATCTCTAGAAAATATATGTGATGAGAGGAGACTTATATTTCAAGAGGCAAGACAACCTCTACTCTAAATGTAAGAGAAAATGGGTTAGCACCCATAGGGGTTCTAATGCTAGTACAATATGCCCATAAAGTGAACAGGATTTGAAAATACCAATCCTAACCACATGTACTAACCATTTTTGCTAACATGTTATTAAGATTTTTATTAGAGGCCTCAACCTGTCTATTAGTTTGAGGGTGATAAGGTGAGGAAAAAATTAGCTTAATTATGAATGCATCACATAGAACATAGACTTGTTTGTTCTTAAACGATTTAACATTGTCAGTGATAATATTATGAGGAACACCAAAACACAGATGATATGATGGTTGATAAAGTCAAAAATCTTTTCTACTTTGGTTGAGACTAGAGTAATATCCTCTACCCACTTGGTATAATGCTTGGTCATGGTGATGATAGAATGGTGTTGCTATGAGGAATGGGGGTTAATTTCACCAATAAGGTCTAGACCCCATTGTGAAAAAAGACAAAAATTAGTAAAAATATAAAGCCTATAGCTAGGTGCATGATGCAATAAAATTTTTGTTGGCAATTAACACACTTTTTGACATAATCACATTAGTTTTGGTTAAGTGTAGGTTAGTAATAGCCAAGATGGAGGATGCACTTATCGATAATGAGGCCATTAAAATGTCCCCCATAGATGTTATTGTGCATTTCTTTGATAATATGGGAGGCTTCATGACTATGAAAGAAATGAAAGAGGAGGCCATCAAAGTCATGTTTATAAAAATCCCTCCCATAATGGTATAATGAGAGGTATTATAGATAAATTCTCTTCGAGCATTCCTAAAGAGGCTAGAAGGAATTATGCCATGGTTAAGGTAGTCAAAGGTTTGTTGATACCAAAGGTCAGGCTGGGTCTCCTCCACTTTGAAAATGGTGAGAGAATCTAATTTGACATAGGATGGTTGGGTAAGTATATGGATAATGATAGATAGCTTAGAGTCTAAGGGTGTAGATAGGATTTGCAAGGTAACAGATGCCATGGTATAGATGAACTTTTTGATAGATCTTGGGGTCGATTGGATGTGATAGTGCTCAAATGATGTTAGTAGTTCATCAGCTAGTTATTTATACTACTGCAAAACATCATTATTACATAGGTAAGAGTCATTGATATGATTGACCATAAGTTGGGAGTCACTAAAGATATTGAATTTTTTTACTCTAAGGGCTAAGATAGTTTGAAGGTCTATCATTAGGGTTTCATACTTAGCCATGTTTTTATTACATTTAAAATCAAGATTGAAGGATAAAGTAATAGTTTCACCATCAAATGGGATAAGGATGACACATACTCCCCCACCACATTGACATTTTGATCCATAAAAGAACATGGTGACTTGATAGGTGAAATCTACTTAAGATAGGGTCATGATGGACTCATTAGAGAAATCAGAAGTAGGAGGTTTGTTATCTTATAATAATACTTTAGCCAATTGGTTAGAAATAACTCTCCTATTAATTGACTTATATTGGAGGATCTCAATGTCAAACTCTACTAAGATCATGAGCTAGTTGGCCATACACTAATTTTGATATGTCTTCGAGTGCATGTACTTGAGTAAGTTAGTGTTGATTATGACATAAGTTTTATGGTTAAGAAGGTAGTGGAAAATCTTGGTGGCCATAAATATTAATGCTAAGTAGGGATTCTTTGTATGGGTATACTAAGTCTCATATTCTATGAGTGTGAGGTTAATGTAGTAAATATCTTGCTCGCTATGTTGTTCATTTCAGTGAGCCAGCATTGCCCCTAGGGAATAGCCAGTGGTATAGATATATAGGTAGAAAGGTTTGTCATCCTTAGGAGGGGTAAGGATAGGTGGTGACAAAAGCTACTCTTTGAGTGAGTCATAGTCCTTTTGATAATTGATATTCCACTTGAAATACACATGTTTCTTTAGGAGGTGATGAAATGGTTGACATTGATCTGAAAGCTAAGAGATGAAATGATGAATGGACTGAAGCTTCCCTTGCAATCTTTGGAGTTATTTAAGGTTTGTAGGAGGGAGCATGTCTATTATTGGTTTGATTTTGGTAGGATTTACTTTGATTACATGAAGGGAGATAATGAATCCAAGAAGATTTCCTAAAAAGACCCCAAAAAAAACACTTCTTGGGGTTAAGACAAACATCATAGTGGATAAGTCACTCGAAGATGATCTTAAGAATGGCCAAGTGATCATTTCAGAGTTTGGATTTTTTAAGAAGGTCATCCACATAGTATTTTATGATCTTATGGATAAAGTCATGGAAAATTTAGGTCAGAGCATGTTGGTAGGTTGCACCAAAATTCTATAACCCAAAAGGCATGACTTTATAGAAAAGTGTCCCCCAAGGGGTGGTAAAGGTGGTTTTATGTTGATATTTAGGATTAATTTAGATTTGATTGTAACATAAGAAATTGTCTATGAGAGATATAATATTGCGTCTAGTTCTAAGATCAATAAGTTGGTTAAATCTAGGTAGAGTAAAGTCATCCTTAAGGTAGGTAAGGTTGAGGTCATGAAAGTCAACATAAATGTGCAGTCCCCTTATGGATTTTGTGATAGGTACAACATTTGAGACCCATTGGGGATAGTCAATAGTTTCAATTAAGTTGATAGATAGGATATATTGAAGCTCTTATTTGATAACAAGGGCTATGCAAGGATGCATACATCAGATTTTTTACTTGATAGGTTTGGCATCATGTTGAATGGCTATGTTATGGGTAGTGATGGTAGGGTCAATTCCATATTATGGGTAGTGATGGTGGGGTGAATTAGAATTATATCACTATAAGACCAAGAAAATGTTATGTTATGATCTTGGAGGAAGGATGGAAAGTCCCAAATTTCCTTAGTATTTAACAATTGACTAATTTTGACAATACGTGAGTTATCTAGAGTACCCAAGTTGATATCTAAGGTGGATTATTTAATGTGGAAAAATACTCAAGGGGAAGGGATTTGTGGATTAAAGAATCTAGGACAATAAGTCAGGTGAGAATATAATCATCATCCTGACATTATACAATGTTAATGATATGAGAGTCATCTCTTATCATCTTAAGATGGGTTAAAGGGATGGTTGAATTCACCCCCCCCCCTTCTAATAAGTTAGGGGGTCTAAATCAGGTCATTTTGATGAAAAAAATTCAATGGGATGATGTAATCATCCTTATATGTGATTGGAGGTGAGATCAGTGAGGAAGGGTCATCTTCTTCAATAATGGTATTGATAAGTTGTTTGGCTTTCTTCTTAGTAGGAAAGATGAAACCAAGTCTATGCTTCTCATGTGGATTTTTGGTTTTTATGGAGACCAATTCATGTGGGCCATGCTCATATCACCTAAGACTAAAGCCTTTCCAAGCACAGTGATGGAGGCATGTCATGGTGAAGCTCATTTTTGTCAAGGTAGGAGAAGCTAACAGTGAATAGTCAAGGTGGTAAAGAGGTGGTAGAAGCATTAAGGGATTTATCAAGTCCCTTATAGATAGAATAAGTCTAATAATTGGGAGGTCTAAATGGAATGATAATTTAAAAATTAGGGGTATATCTTGGATGGTTGTTAAGGTGCCCATACTTGTGAATACTAGGGAAAGCATCAAGGGTGAGAAGGTGATATTCCCCCAGTGAAAGATGATGGAACATTGATTCTAAAGGGTCTATAGTAGGGATTTGGTGTGAAGGTATAGAGGATCTAGGTGATACCTTATCAGTAAAGGGGGATATGATATCTACTTTGGTGGTTAAAGGTTGGGTATTAGCCATTGAGGGTGTGATAGATGGGGGTATGAGGACATTATTAGGGTGGTCAGTCATATCATATGTTGAGAAAGGACTTAGGTCAGCTTAGATGGTGATGACCTGACCTTCATGCTCAAACTTAATACAATGGTATAGGGTGAAGGAAATCAACCCATGGAATGAATCCAAGGTCATCCCAATAGAACATTGTATTGGAATTCATCTTCTATAACATAAAATAGTTTGGGGATAGTGTAGGTTCCTACATGGATATGAATAATGACAGTTCCCAAGGTAGTGACTATGGTATCATTAAAGGAGTGAAGGATGACTAAGGATTTAGACATGGCATTATTTAGTAAGTTGATTCAATTGTAGGCATGAGAGGAGATAATGTTTATGCTAGCTTGCCCATCAATCATGACCCATTTGATGTAGGTTCGGTTGATGTAGGCAGTGATAAAGAGATGAGGATTTGGTTCCTTTGGATGGATAGAAGGTATTTATAAATCCTTGAAGGTAACAAGGTTGGAAATTTTAAGGGCATAAACAAAGGTGGATAGAGGTTGGGGGTCCTTAGATGGTAACTCAATGGATTTCAAAGCTTATATTAGTGCTGGGTAGTGGTGGAGAGAGTTAGAGATTAACTCATACAAGCTCGTGTTCATTGAGGTGTGATGAATTTATTTGAGGATAACTCTTTAGATGGATTTTAAGGGGTAGATTGGGAGGAACCTAAGATATACACCTTGGGTTTGGTTGAAGATTAAGATATTTGGGTGTAAGTTGGTTGAGATTTTTAAGAGGGGTATGTCCAAATAATGGACACCTTAGCCTTCCCCTTATACTTATACTATGCTCTCATGACCACATTAATAGTATGGATAAAAGGAGAGGTTAAGTTAGGGGATTGATCATATTCATATTTAATCTAGGGTGAGATTAGAGGAGTGGGTGAGTGTTGGCTAGGTATTATGGGTGGTTGGATTGGTATGGGGCTCATAGGAGGTTCATCTTTTAATAGATTATCCTCATCATAAAGTCAATGGATGATGGTTTGGAGAGATTTAAAGTTCTTCGTATCATGGCCAGGTGTCATATGATAGGAACACACATGATGGTCATTATACCAAGTGGGTGATGAAGCTAAAGGATCAAAGGGCTTGATGGGAGGTAAGCTTATACAAGAAGTCTATAATAAACTATGGAATATGGTCGAGTAGGACTCAACTAAAGGTGGTAAAGGTTTAGTGCTTTTTTATTAGTAGTTGAGGTGAAAGGTTGCTTAGAGATAGATTTTTAGGTAAGGTGATATGCTTAGTTGATGGAATTCATTTAGGTGAGGAGGTTGATGATCTGGATGTGGAAGATTGTAAGGTAAGTACCTTTAGTATTGTTGGCATGGTGAAAAGAGGTACATTAGAGAGCAACTATGAAGGTGTCACCAAATGAGGTGGCAAGATTTTGGTGGAGAGGATGGGCCTCCTACTCAAGGTAGAGGGATGAGGCCCCAAAATGGAGGGAAAAGTTGAGGGAGGCAAATTTTAAGCCTTTCCACCTTAGTGTGGTTTTCCCTCTTTTGTTGTTCTGGTTTGACATGTGGTAGGTGGGTTTTATGCGGTTAGGTCCACTTTCATATATGGGTGACTAAGGATTAGTGTAGGAAGGATACTAAGGCTCTTGGTAGATCTAGCTGGGATGATAGGAGAGGGTTTAGTTTACTTGGGTCTTATTTGGCTTAAGTGGTTGAAGGTTGGATAATTTGGTTGAGGGTTCAACTATTTGGTTAGAGGGTTTGGTTGGCTAGGTAGATATAATAATAGGTTAGTCAATGGAAGTGGTGGGTTGGTCAGACTAAGAAAGGGTCATAGGATCTAGTTGGGTAATATAAGGGAGGCCTAATTTCTACCATAAGGTGTCTTGATCTATGTTAGGGTTGGATATAAACTCTAATCTATGTACTAGCCTAGAGAATGGTTTGTAAGTTAGCTTAGTTCTTTATATGGTAGACCTTAATGATAGGCCTCTAGGTGGAGACACAAGGATGGTGATAACATCTTCCTCTTCAATAAAAAGATGTGAGGCTTGGATGTATGTGTCTTTTATGGGAGGATTAGACATAAGGACTTCCTCCTTGGGAATGGTTTATGAAGGAGGAGTGGTTCACTTGGTATTTAAATGTGAAGGTGAGGTGATGATGGTTGGTTGTTCCTACATATTAGTTACAAGGGAAGCTGGTGGCTCCATTACCTTAATAAGTAGAGAGAGAATATTGAATTTCCTTAGTTTGAGTGTCTAAAGGAAGGTAATTTGAGTCTACTATCTCAGCAATTAGAAAATTAGAAAATTGGGTACTAGGTGGCTTTGAAATGAGTGCATTAAGGACCATGTTAACTGTATGGGTATCATGAGAGCATTCGACATTATTTCTCTTATTATTTTTAGGAGCATGGTTTGGGAAGGGTTTCTTGAATATATGAAGGGCTTGATTTGATGGTGCATTGGGTATTTCCAATGTAATCTCCCCCTTATCAATAAGGGATTAGATAAGGCTCTTAAGAGTGTCGCACCTAATGACATCATGCCCTATCACTTAGTGGAAGGCACATAGATAATTATCATTATACTAAATAGGTATAGGATGAGAGAAGTCAAATTTTTGGGGTGGCTTGATAGGAGCAAGTTGAATGATATTGGATTTTAATAACTTCTCGAAGATGGAAGCATAAAATTCTCTAAGTGGAGTGAATTTCTTATTGTTGTTCTAGGCTTGGTTATTTTGGTTTTTATTTGAGTAAAAAGAAGAGTTATATTGGTTGACAACATGTGGAGGAGAAAATTTTAGGACAACTATATTTTTGGTTCCCTTAATCTTGGTGTTAATATTGGGCTAGTTTCTTGATTTAGAGTTAGAAGCCTAATTGGTTTTATAGGTTGAGCTCTTGTTTTTGAGCTTAAGGTTCCCTTCATTGATGGCTTAGTTTCACAACTTACGTGACATAGTAAAATCTTCATCAAAGGTTCAGAATCTTTGGACATGTAGGGTAGAGGAAATATGCTTGGCACATTCCCAAGCAAAGAAATCTATGAGTTCAGGTTGAGTAAGGAAAAATATAGTTGGTTAATTAGGCTCTTATAATGAGCCACAAAATTGGCAATGGATTCATCCTCAAACTGCCAAAAAGAGTAGAGATCAGTGATAGACACTTTCTTGGAGATATTGATCTAAAAATTATCCAAGAAGGTTTGAGCTAGTTGGGTGAAAGAGAAGATGAAATGTTTAGGTAAGGTACTATACCAATCTAAGGTTAAACTAGCTAGAGACATGGGGAAGGTGTGGAGGAGAAGGGCATCATCATAAGTGATGAGATATAATTCATGCCTAAATTCCCTAAGGTGCTACTGGGAATCATCCTTACTTTAAAACTTAGAGATCTTGGGGAGTTCTCATTGAGGACATGGCTTAAAAGGTATGAATGGATGGATAAGCTCATTAAAAATTTGGTCATATGACAATATGTTGTGAGAACTTGATATGGATGAGTCTAAGGTTGTCATCTTATCTATAATCATCTTCATTAGGTCTACTTGGGATTGTGGACTTGAGAGGTTGTAAGATGCATATTTTTGAGATGGTTGAGAGATATACAGATATTGGGTAGAAGGCTGGGAGGCTATCACATATTGTAAAGTGGATGTCAATGGTTAGGTGGAAGACACATAAGGGTAGGTAGAGGTATGTACTTGGGTAGTAGGTACATGACCTTGTATATTATGGGTGTAGCTAAAGGTTGGTCCAAGGGGTGTTTTTTAGATAGAAGCAGTAGTTGGGTTGGTGACTAATGGAAGGGTGGTGACCCTTATACTGATCAATGGTAAGGTAGAGGGTATGGAAACCACAAGGATTTGAAGTAGAGTGGTGGTCTATGGTTTGGGGGTAACTAAATGAAGATTGGTAGTGTTAGAGGTAGGTATTCCTATAGTGGAGGAGTGGTTGTTAGGCATAGAAAGTATAAGGTTATTGTTAGTTTGGGTTGGTTGGTTTTCAATGGTAGTCTCAAAGTGGTTATTAATTGATGAGAAATTTTGGGTAGTTAATCGTTGAGTAGTAGCCATAACAATGGAGGTATTCCCCATGGGATGGGGAGGTATGCCATAAAGTGGATCTATGGATGGGGCTAGAGCCAAAATATGGTAAGATATGGTTATAAGGTAATGTTACAAGGCCACAAGAGTGTTATCTATGAAAGTGGCAAAATCCACATCTCTTTGAGGAATCGCTCAAGGTAAGTTAGAACTTCTCAAGGGTGAGGGAATCTACTAGTTTGGAAACATAGTCCATAGATGAAGAGGTAGAAGAGATAGGTTGACTTGGTGGTGGGTTTTGATCTACAAGGTCTCTTCACTACTGATGGGAGAGAACCATATGAGATAAGAGAGATAAAAATTATAAATAGCCTCACTACTCAAACAATGAGAAGATAAAAAATGATCAAAAAAATCAAATCACACTCTAAAAGATGTGTTAAACCTTAAAGTTTTAATTAATCTTTCTTTTGGATTATGCTTTATGAGGATGTGTGACTAAAATTGGTTTGTAGATCAAGAACTAAAAAAGAAGGCTATGGATGGTTTCAATCTATGTTTAGGTTTTGACAAGAGATATGTATTGGAATCAATACATGGTTTAGTATTGGGGCATCCCCCCTTACTTCAAACACTATAGTGATAATGGTGTCATGTGCTTAGCTAAAATATATTGATGTCAAGATATTATACTCAACTAGAGATCTGAGTTGGTCCTCTTTTAGGATCACCAAAAAAGGGTAAGGTTACTACTAGGTGATGATATCGTAGTTAGGTGTTGTCTTAAGTTTGCTTGATGTTCAGTTGGTGAAATTGGTTTGGTTTAGTGTGTGAAACAAGAGTGAAGATACGATAAATTAATTTTCCTCTAAGTTAAGATATGTGAACTAAACTTTCAAGTAGTTGATGTATACACTTAATTTTAAGCCCAAAATAAAATGTTGATTTTGTTAATGAGAAAACAATAAAGAGAGAGAATGTAGGTAATAAAGAGCCCAAATAAAGACATAAGGGTCTCACCTAGAATGCCATAATATTTTAGTGAATTTCTTGCTTATTATGGAAAAGAGGAAAGGGAGAAACTAAATATGGGTGTGGTTGAGAAACTCAATTGGTAGTGTGCATGTTAAATTAGAAGATTATGGAGATCTCTTCTTTGGCTAGGGAGGATGATTTATAGATAAGAAAGCACTAAAGCACACTTATTAATTAGACAAATAGTTGGGTAGATTACCTAGTGATAGCTAGATCTTGGAAGCAAGAGCTTCCTTAGGGGCTATCAATCCACACATTTTAAATATTTAAGTTTATAAATATAATAGAAAGTACATGCATTAATAATCAAAAGGTACTAAAATTGAATACAAGGATAATTGCTAACAAATATGCTAAAAATTATTAAGTTAGTGTTAAACTAATTAATACTAGTGCTAAAAGGTTGGAGTGGGATTCAAAAAATTAGAAAGGGGTCTATGAACAAGTAGGAACATAGAAAATTAGGTTTGGTTGGGTGTGGGTAGGTGAAATTAACTTGTTTATTTTTGGTGCCATAGTGACCATCAGTAATAGGGATGACCATTGGTGGTTATGGTGACTGTTAGTGGTCAAGCTACCCATCAACATTTGGATAGACTATCAATGGTTAAGTCAACCATCAATAGCTACTATGTGAAGATTTAGGTTGGTAATTTTGGCTAACTGATAATAATCAAAAGATGAATTATAAGAGATATGTAAGGTATAGGTTGATTAAGAAATTGGAATAAAGTAAATGAATGCTAAAAGATAAGTACTTATCTTACTAGAGGTTAGTTAGGTGGATGGTTGAGTTAGTTATACTTTTGATGGAATCTGGCTTGATTCTAACAGAGTAATAACACCTAAAATCGTGGTAGAGAGGCCACTACAAATTGACTCTCTAATATGATTACTAGATAGTTAGATTGTTGATGGTGATTAACTTGTAAGAAATAAAATTTTAGATTCACAAGATATTGATGATAATTTTAAATGGATTTCATATTCAGGCTTAATTTTAGAAAGAAAAGTCAAGGTGGGAGAGTTGTAATAACATGTGAACTAGGCCTTCTAAAATTAACTTGTACATGCAATAACTTGCAACTAGAATTAGATGAGATATTTTATAAAATCATAGTGGGTAGTTGCATGATATAGGTTAAAGAGTTTGACCCCAACTATCAATGGTCAAGGTGATCATCAATATTCAACATGACCATCATCAATTGAGGGTGATAATTAAAATAAGCAAAATCTAAGGTAAAGGCTAGGTTAAGCAATTTTAATTAAACTAATTGTGGCTTAGGTTTAGTTAAAGGTTAGAGGTTTAAATGGTCCCAAGTGGGTCTTAAGGTGTTTTAGGGGTACTTTAACACTTAAAATCCTAGTGTGCAAGTTTTTAGTGTCTACAATAAGATTAATCTCTAGGAACATTCCCTTATTGACCACCACATATAACTTCTAGCATTTCTCATTGATTTTTGTAATACTTGTCATGTAGGCTTGAGTCTACCAGATGAGAAGCCAATCTTATCCAAAGTCTCCACCACTTTCCCAAGGATTGAGAAAAATAGTAGGAAGGCATTCTTTACCTACCCAATTATTTTGAGTGGAGCAGTGTTCTTCACCTTGGCTTCAAGAGTTCTGACTTGGATCTAAATGTCCTTAAGGAGATGTTTTGACATATAGTGGGTAGCTCATAGGATAGATAGTGGGTCCATAACCATCCTCTCTTCTCTAGTGGAAATCTTCATCTTGGTGAGGGAAAATATATCTTTATGGCTCTACCATATCATTAGGTTCCCCTCCTCGATAAATGTTTGCATGAGAATTTTATTCATGTTTTTAGAGGCTTGAACAAAACTCCAATGAACATCTAGGTCACCTTAGATAAAAATATATAGTGCATATGACCCTAGGACCATCCCTTAAGTTGTGAGACGTATTGTTTTTATGGTGGTGAAGTGTGGATAATGAGGTAAAGGGGATATGGAGGAAGTGGAAAGAGTGAAAGAGGAAAATAGTGGAGATAGAGGAGGTATGGGAGTGAAAGGAGGCAGAAAGAAATGGGAGTCCTAAGGGAACATTTGTGACTGCTAATATTCTTGAGCTAGGTTTACCTAAGGTGAAATTAAACCCAATAATGTGTTCTAGAATAATAGGGAAGAGAGGGGATGGTTGAAGGTGAGTCCCATAGAGCCTTGGGTAATGGAGAGAGGGGATTGAGGAGCTAGATGATGATATTTTATTTTTGAGGCTAGGGGAGATGTTAAAGCCTACATAGGAGGTGGAGTTATATTAGAGGGAATTTAGGCTAGATCCAAAGTGTGGGTTGTCTTCTATTTCTTCTTTGGCCTCTTTCCTAGGTCAGGTCAAGATGATGTGTGAATGGTTTGGTTGGGATGATCTAGGCCATAAGGGTTAATGGTAGAGTAACTAATGAGGTTATCACTATAATAGTTAATTTAGGCATCAAGAGGGTCCATGTAGTAAGTTGTATGATCTTGAAGGATGTTTTTGTGCTTGTTACTAAATCCCTACCCAAGGGAGCACTAGGAGGATTGAGGTTATGATATGGAAGGAATAAAAGGGAATAAGGAAGTAAGGATGCTTATAAATATTGAGGCCAAAGTTACATGGGTTAAATACTAAGGGAGAGCAATGAGAAAATGATGAGGCACCACTTTGGAAACCTATGGGGGTAGAGCAGAATTAGTGAGCATCAAAACTAAGAGCTGAAAATTAGTGTGGGTAAGGGGTGGAAGGGAAATGGGAAATAGTGGAGGAATGAGAAGGGGAACCTAGATGGGCGCCTATTATGTGTCTCACTCTAGGATCACTCTTGAGATACCAACTACATCAAATATCAAGAGCTATGGTGTTAGTGGCTAAGTGAGTTATGATTAAGATGCCTAGTGTCGAGTAGTCTAACAAGCTACCAGAGGTGGTAGAGGAAGAGTCAAGGCATGAGGATAATATATATGAGGTAGAGTTAGAGTTTAATCATGAGAAGTAGGAGTTATTTTTGGAATTGGAGTAAGATTCCCTATAGGATTCTCTGAGATATGGTTGGAGATATTAAAGTTGGATCCTCTATAAACAAAGTAAGAGTAGGAAGATGTATGAAGGGGCATGTTTGATATTTATTTACCTTCTTATTCTTCTTGTCTAATATCTATAAAATCACCTCCTAGTCATTGATGGAATTAAAATAGAGCTCATCATTATATTCAACTTGATGGTTATAGTTAGTATTAATGTAAGTTGAGTACTATGCCCAAAAAGCTCAGATTACCCCTTTAGGGTCTCATTTATAGACCTTTCATTTTATAAGGGTGAAGGAGTTTCACTTAATTTCCATCTTATATATTGAGGGGAAGCTATTATAGATGTGATGTTTTATGGTGATTGGTAACTATAGGCATGCCTTCTACTGACACTATATGTAGAAACCAAAGATGTCTTCCACTAGTAGATAGGTGATATATTGTTAGGCTAGGTGGTCAGGGTCATAATATGGTAGGAAAAGGGGTGCTTGAGGAAACCTATGTTTTTAATTATAATTTTTTACTTATTCATCCATTAGTCCTTAATGGTTATGATAAAATTCTAGATTCCCTTAAGAGTTAGGGCATCAAAGCTTCATCGATGGCCTGGTAGACAACCAGATAGAAGTGTTCATAGATGTCTCAGATGTGATGGTGGAATAGTGGCCATATAACTTATAAAATACCACATAGACTATTGACCCCCTTATAACCCCTGAAATAAAGGCAAAGGATTAAAATAGAGCATCTCTTAGACCACATCTAGGAGGTAGCTCATAATTTTGAAGTTTCCCAAAATTGGGTATCTATAATGGTATATACCAACTTGAAGCTGATAAATCCCTTCATATCTAGGATGTTCAAGTGTGTCAGAATCATGTGCAATATATGTATCCATAGATAATTTATGTGCCAAAAGTCATGGACCCCAAACAACCAATTAGTAAGATCATACCTACTCAAACTTTCTCCCATAAGGGGAAGATGGGGTAGGCATTGATATTATCCTTAATAACCATTTTGAGTCAGGGTTCTCAACCCAGTCATGGATTACATCATAGATCTAGTAGGTCCCCATACATACTATTAATAATGCCACATCATAGGATAAAGTGAAGTCTATGAAGGATTAATAAACCTTAAATATGTTCCCAGATATATGTCAACCTAGTGTTGAGAGTATGGAAAGCAAACCTAGTCATTTACCCTATCTTGTACAGAAATGGATTTATGAAGGATGTATCTCAATAGGTAAGCATAGGGAAATTATTAATATTTATAATTATCTCTATGGATTCTACACTAATTATAAGACCTAAGGACATCCTCATACTTTGATTTCTAGTCAACATATTTGATAGACTTCTTGGGGACCTACTCAATCACTTTGAATATATCATTGTAGTGTTTATACATAGTTAATCTGAATAGGAAGGTGATGTCCCAATACTCAATTTTGAACTTTGGATTTGAATAATATGCATATATTATAGTGGGATGGGGGTGGGAAACTAAGAAGATTTGAGTGTAGAAAGTATGGGATATAAGGGTTGTTTGGAACTGAAAATGAAGATTTAGATTTTTCTTTAAAGGCAACAATAATGACCATTAGCAAGCTTATCTTATGTCTTTATTAGTGTATGCATACATCCCCCTATAATTATGGCACTTAGAAACATACTTAATATGAATTTGAGTTTGAGGTGGTGGCTAGATTTTCTCTCTCCATTTATAAATCTATAATTAAATTTGGATCCCATGATCCTTCCCTACTATCTAGATATATCAATGGTGATGGGATGTTTAAAAAATTATATAATTAGGTCCAAATTACCATTCTATCAATGTAGAGTGAATGGTAGGCATGTTGTCACATTTATTAGAGTATTCTAAGCTAATTCTTACTTTTTTTCATATATCATCTACTAATTTGTCTTCCTAATAATATTCATCCTCTAGGAATGGCTTTGTATTATGTGTCATCCCTTTAGGTTGGGTGATGTATCATATAGGGATACATGGATCATATTAATTAGTTTTCATATGTACTTTGTTTTGACCTTCCCATGGCCTTAGGTGGTTGGTAGTCCATCTACATACTAGGTGACATGGCACCTTCCCATTCAATTGGGATCTCCTAGGCTCTAACATCTCTAATACATTTAAGTGACTAGTCACTCTCCACATGGTGATGTGGCACCTTCCCATTCTGTTAGGCTCTTTCAAGATTTGACATATGTGAAATGTATAGGTGATTAGTTAATCTACACATGGTGACTTAGAATATTCCCATTTAGGTGGGCTCTCCTTAGTTTTAACATCTATAACAAGTTTAAATGATTGACCACTCTACATGTGGTGATGTGGTGCCTTCCCATTCAACCAAGTGCTAGCATCTATAACATGTCTAAGGGATTAGATGCTCTACACATGGTGATGTGGTGCCTTCTCATTTGACTAAAATCTCTTAGCTCTAACATCTTTAACAAGTCCATGGGACTAACTGCTCTACACAAGATGATATGGCACCTTCCCATTTAGCTAAGTTTTATTGAGCTTTGACATATCTAATAGGTCTGGAGAATAGCCACTGTACACATGGTGATGTCTTGATTTCTCATTCAGTTGATATATCCCAAGATCTAACATCTCTAACAGGTTCAAGGATTAGACGTTTTTCTTAGTGGCAACATGATGCCTTCCAATTCAGTTAGGTTTTCCCAAGTTATAATATCTTTGAAAAGTCTATGAGACTAGCCATTTTGACTAGTGGTGACCTAGGGCCTTCCCATTCAACCTAGCTCTCTCAATATCTAACATATCTAATAGGTCTAGGGGATTGTATACTCTAACTAGTGGTGATGTGGTTATTTCCCATCCTCCCAAACTCTCCTAGGATATGGCATCTCTGATAGGTTTTGGGGACTCACCACTTTATACATGGTGACATGGTACCTTCCCAATTTGAAATAATATCCTAGGCTTTGACATATCTAATATGTCCTAGGGACTAACCATTCTGTACATGGTGACATTGAACCTATAGATACCCCATTCTAGCCACAACTAGATTCCAACCAGACTTTATATTGATTCATACCAAATATGACAAATTAAGCCTAAGAATCATTAAACATCACAATTTTATTTTCACATCACTTATAAATTCTCAAAATATTATCAAGGCATCATATTTTTTATATTCTACCATATGCAACAATAGCCTCTCATGGATTCATCTGCACTCACCTTGAAACCTAACAACTAGCAGTTTGGCCTATGGACCCATGTGGAGCACTTGATCAAATCTTAAAAGGGATAAAATTCTAATAAAAATGATTCATATAATTAAAAAAGATTAAATTCCTATTTGAATTATCAATTTTCAATTAGTGAATATCTAAAATTGGAAATTCTAAAAATCAAAATATCAAGCCTTTTGATCATTACCTTTATAATTTATCAAGCTCTTCCAAAATATCTCAAAATATATAATTTTAGAGCTATGCCTAGTAATTTAATATGATAATTACATGACAAATTTTAACTCAATTAGAGTTATCTTCAACTCACCTAAGGCTAGTTTGAAATCATTCCATGTTTAAACTCAAACTTAATTCACCTTGGCTGAGATTTAATTTTGGAGGATATAAACACAAGTCCATGCCTATTGATCAACAAGTTATCTTGGTACAATGTTATAATTCTCATTTATATGTATATAAAACTTTCAATAAATGTTACCATGCCAAATTCATAAGCTAATCAACCAAGTAAAGGTGCCAAGGAAAGAAGGAGAAAAGAAAGCTTCATTAATAAAGACTTATTGATGCCCAAATAGAGTAAGCCACTTAAACAATCCATTTAGAGCTATAAAGAAGATAAAATAATGATTTATTTTGTGTTCTAGTTATATTTTCATTTGTATTCTTGTTACGTATGCTCTTCCTAGTGTCTAGGCTACAGATGTTAAGTGTTTAATGTGTTAATTTGATTTGTTTTCTTGGACTAACACCATACCAACCTCCCATATATGTATTCCTTGTTCACATCATGACATACCTAGTGGGACCATGCACCCCACAAGCATGAATGGAGTCTATTAAGAGATATTTTAAGTTAATAATACTTAATTATAGAGCTAATTTTTTTGATTGACTTTTATGTGTTTTTGCTTATGACTGTGTATTCATGAATTTGTGATTAAGTAACTATGAATTCATCACATAAAACTATGAAATTGTTGAAAAAATCTATAAATGTATCTCAAAAAATAGTGAAATCTCTCTGGTTTATCGTTGGACCTAAAATACTAAAAAAATGAGCACATAAAATGGTAAAATCATTGATAAAAACCATGAAACTATCTTATAGGAAAAATCCATTTTCATATTTTTAGCTAACTATAAAGTTATTACAGATTGATGAATTTGTTATTTTTAGTAAAAAAATCATTACTTGAAGTAGAAAACTCATTTTTGAGGGGAGGGAAATCAAATTTTTAGGCTATGAACTCATTTTTTTTATCAAGCAAATCATTTTTTCAAGCAACAATTTTTTTGTGAAATAGAAAAATCATTCCTCTATGTTTCCTGTTTTGTTGCAGGTTTCCCAAAAGTGCAAAATCATCTAATTGAACTAAGAATTCATCTTCTAAAGTGAAAATTTCTTGATTGAATAGTGAATTTGTTTACTTAAGTAGAGAAATCATAAAATAGAGTTTTGAAATCATTTTAAACCCACAAAATCACTCACTAAGTTTTTAAGTATTCTATTTTGACTATGTTTTCATGACAAAATAATTTTGTAGTTAATAGTTTGCTACATAACTATGAAATCATTACAAAGAGGTTATTTTATACTTTGTAGAGATAATTAATAAGGCTATCACTTTTTTCAATCAATAAGTAAAAATACTAACATATTTTTCATTACCCAATTGCCAATAAAAAAACATTTTCAAACACTCTAAGTTTCAAAACTCATATTTAAATTTGACATTTTAAAATCTTTTGCTTAAGTCATTTTTGACTTTCAATGATTTCACAAAAATACCAAGGGGATAAATCTTCATGAAATATTTTATTTGGTGCTATAAAATTGAACTCAAACTTTAATTAAATACTCATAAGAGTTTTCATTTTTATTCTTGTTGTTGAATTTGTTTTTTAAGAGGAGTGTCATGTGTATGATCTCCCCCCCATCCCTTTTAGGGAACTTGGGTGATCAGAAATGATCACTTATTACATTTATAAATCTTATCCAAAATCATAGAAGGAAAGTGACTAAGTCCCTCCCCAAAAATTTCTAGATTTTGGTGACCCCAAAATGACCCTAAAGTCCTTCCACTTTATTTATTTGTATGCATTTTTACTTGTGAGCAGGATTTCATCACCTTCCCATGGGTTCTATAGTGAAGTGTTGACCTAGGATTTCATCTCCCATCATCACTTCAATCCCACTCTATAATAGGGGTATAAAAATTTAGGTTGAATTATTGGGATTCTTATTTGAGTAGTTAAGAAAGCTCTATTTGTAAGAGACTACCTTAGAATGTATGATTAACTTAGACACCCAACTACACTGGGCAATTGATAATGTAGTGGTTGTGAAAAGAACAAGACTTATTCAAAATTAATTATTTAACATGGATCCAAATAATTTGATGCACTCTAATGTTAGACACACATATGGTACCATTTATAAATGAATGAAAATTGATAGTTTAGACAAACCCACTTGGCATAGACATACTGCCAATACAGGGTGAGTAGCCTGAAGTTCTATGTCATCATATGAACTCTTGAGAGAAGAGGGTGATTAAAACCCTAATTTTTATGTGATTTAATTTTTTTATTAAAAATTTAATTATTCTCAAGATCAATTATATATATTTAATTTTACATTACAAACATACCTTGTTAGTTTTAGGATTTAGGACGTTACACTTAGGTGTTTTTTGTCATTTTATCCTCTTTATTTGCATGGTCTTATGTCAAACTATTTTTTTGTCATACCATGTATAAAATTAGTCATGTTTACACATCACTAATTTATTTTAATATGTTTTATTCCATCCATTTGACATCATACATTTTCCTTAGTCATTTGTCAAACCTCTATGTGTGTGTCACTTGTTTGAAAGGGGCATCATTATGCTGACCATTTCATTCTAAGACTTGTGCCTTAAATATTTTGAAAAAAATAATTCACCATACCTTTAGAGCATGATAATTTCACCAAAATTATCAAATTATTTCAAATACTTATTGTCTTATGTCCAAATTTTAATTTAGAAATAATGTGTGCCCTATTGGTC
The DNA here is from genome assembly GCA_037957365.1 of Torreya grandis. Lineage (NCBI taxonomy): Eukaryota > Viridiplantae > Streptophyta > Pinopsida > Cupressales > Taxaceae > Torreya > Torreya grandis. The sequence continues at coordinate 289,835 of JARHVA010003389.1, forward strand.
TATATCTCATCTCGTTAGGCTATTTGTTCTTGTCTAGATTTTTGTCTATTTTAGGAACTTATCCTTATAAATCAAGTTAGAAATTGTTTTTTAGAAGTTAAGATTCAAAAAAATGTCTATTTTATTCCTATGTCTAATTTAATTTTAGCTTAGGTGTTTACCTTTCACTTTTGGGTTATGCAACTTAGACTAATTCCTTGCTCGATTTAAGGACTATTTTGTGCCTCCATTTGGGAAGTGGTCTATCTTCCATATTCCTAAGGTCCAATGTATTTTTTATAAATTACTATGTTTATGTTTAAATCTCAATGCCTAGTTTGTGTCAAAGTGTTTTAAATTTGTTAGATTAAATCTCTTGTATTCTAAACCTAGTTTATGCTGAGTCTAGCTTTTGTGCCTTATTTCCAAAAGACCTAGCAAATTCTTATTTATTATTAGACCTAGTTTAATTTCAATTAAATATCTTGTGTTATTTTCCTAATATTCATATAACCTTACCTATTTTATTTTATACATAGTTATTTTGAGCCTAGCTTTGTGCCTTGTTCCCAAAGACCTAATAACCTTTTTCATTTTTTAGACCTAGTTTAACATTGTTTGAAACACTTTTTACCTAAGTTTGTCTTTAAGCTTTAAGAATAATATTTAAAAAATTTATAATGCCTTTTATGTTATAAATTTTACCTTAAACCGTTTTTTTTTACCAATTTTATCATTTCCCATTTCGGAGATATAACTTCTTTATTAGACCAAGTTTTAGACCAAGTTAGGACCATTTACATTTTAAACCTTATTTTAAAAACTTTGTATAACTCTAGTCCTCTTATTCATGAAATGTTAGTCATCAATTTGGATATTTATCATTACAATCATTGTGGATCAATGTACAATCTTGGTTATGATAACATAGTTAGGAATGATAACTTTGTTCAAGACCCCTATGGTGATGATGTGGTTTGTGAGACAAATCATTATCATCCTCACAATGCTCAATATAGGGAATAAATCAAAGATATATTAACCCATTATTTGGTTAACATGCCTCCATACTTAGATCAAGATCAAGATGAAACCACATAATATATTACTAGCATACCATCAGTTGTATAACAAGCTCAAAAAAAAAGCATATTATGTTATTATGCCATCAACATACGATCCTTATTTTCTTGATTATCACTTGCTTGAAAACAAGGGAAAGGTTTTCATTAGATCTATAGAGGTAGGGGCCAAGTTTCTAGTAGACTTTCCCCATGAAAATTTTCCAAGTCTAGTTAGAGTTCCTCTCAACATACCTTATAACCAACCCATTGAACATGCCTCTAATACCAATCCTCAAGTACTTGTATTGATGTTGTATCAAAACTAAAATATTATTGTAAAAGGAAATGACATCATGGAGGACAACTTTATACAAATTCAATAATCATATTAAACTTATTTTAATCTTGCATATAATTTTAATCCAATGACCATGTCAAATGCTCCACTCATAGAGCTAGATCCTTGAATATAAGTATTAATTAAATTAATAGGTCAAGATAATTTAGGTATAGACCCATTTATGTAAATATATTTAGTTGGTGACATGTAAAATGTCCCATATATTGAAGAGGTGACCATGGCTTCTATGCCAAATAATGTGCCAAACATGGTGGATAACATGCTAGTGTCTTCTAATCTATGCCAAAGTGGTTTAATTTCACCAACAAATATTCCGATACAATGAGTGACTTTAGTTAACACCATGAGTGGTTCACAATAATAGGTGTATGAACTCCTACATCCCAACCATAAGTTACCCTTAATCCTCAACCAACTACTTATTTAAGCACAGAATAATAGAGATTAAGCAATCAAGCACTGACTAGTGCCTTGCCTTAACAACAAGTGATGAATGATACTCCAGCTTAGCAGGGGATGAGTAGCATTCCATAATAATAGGTACAATATAATATACCACCATAATAGAGGCATAATATTATGCTAGCTAAATAAGGGGAAACAAATATTCCACCCTGATAAGTAGTGATAAACATACTCTCTAGTTGTAGACCAATATACATTTACAATTACAAATTTTGATTAATCAATAATGTGTATCCATTGGTCAAATACAAATTCTAAATACCCAAGAAATGTGTAGTTCACAATCCGTATTTATGCAACCAAGAGGTAATACTATTTAACAAGTATCAATTAGGCATCAATTACACTTTACTCAACACATGCCATAGATTCAATGACAGGGATTTTGTCTTTTTGGGACCAATATACCCCCCAATTTTTTTGAATTGAGACCCTTGAGAAACCCTAAGAATAAAGCATGGAAATTTCAGCATGTTTTTTATAGAATTTGAAGGTCATTCACTTTGTTAAAAGATAGGCTTATGCGGTTTTGTTTTGATTCAATCTGAACTAACATTGATGATGAGATTCATTTGGCTTTTAATTATAGGTTCCTTGGCATGTGTTCCCAAGAATTTTTTATTCCAAAACCATAGAAAACCATCAATTCAAATTTGAATAATGGTAGGAACCAAATTGGTTGAAACCATTTTAAAATTCATTTTAGGCCCTAGTATAAAACTTATGTTCTAAGGCTTAGTCATTTTTTTTACATGAATTAACCTAAAAGCTTGATCCACTTTGATATTTTCCTCATTTAAAGGTTAACCCATGTGTCTAACTAATGTTAATTTTTCATGGTCCTTTTAATATTTCCCAACTTAGTCTAATATTTTAATACTAATTCCCTAACATATTCGCTAATATAATCATGACCTTAGTTTTAATGCCTTAAGCCTAAGTCTTTTATGTCATCATAATCATAATTGAACTTCATTACATATTGTAGGATTGAATGGTGTGCGATTTATCATATAATTTGATCAAATGTAAAAAGGATAACCCAAAATTTGATTTAAATAACATACATATTTGGTTATCCAATGGTCTATGCTTACTTGCTAGGACCTGATCTGATAGAATGAAGCATAATTGAAAAGTCAAAAGAATACAAGAGGCCCAAAATATGAACACATGGTTCCATTTCATTTGATGATTAAAAAGCAAAAGGGGCCCACCTAAACTGATAGCTAATCAAAATTAAGCCCTTTGATCAAGATCTTATGATTGTCACTTTATCATGGCATTTGATCCAATATAGCGAATTAACATCGAGACCTTGGGAAACCCTATTGAAATACCAAGTGGCATTTTTAGATTTGATCCTTAATATTTTAATGAAGTTAAAATTGACATTCACATGACCATAATTCAAGCAACTAAAAATACTTATTTAACACCCACATGACTGTCAACTTTAATCCCATTAAAATGAAAGTTTCACTAGCTTAAACTCAATGTTCACGTGACCATCAATTGATACCCACAAGGGTGTATTTGGCATCTATGAGACCACTAATTTTAATCTAGTGAAATATCTTACTCAGGGTCAAATGGCATTCCAAAATCCTATTTTAATAACTCATAAATGGCTTACAATCTAAAGAACATGCTCAAAAGATGCATAAAAATGTGTCTTTAACCTACAAAATATGTAAATGGTCCTATGAACAAAATTCTTATTCTAAATTTATATGTAGGGGTCTCCATGGAATTTTTAAAAAAAATTAATGAGCCTTAAGCTATGAGATTATTTTAAGTCTTATTTTAAAAAGGAGGTCCTTGTCACATAGAGTATAAACTAACCAAAGGTTTTCATATGTGATGGCCTAGACTATTTAGACCCTCACCCCTTTGTTATAAATTAGGAAACTTAGGCATAAATTCCTTATCCTAAGGTTTATTTTTTGCTTAAAAAATATGAAACAAACCTTATCCTAAGGAACTTAAGCCTAAATTACAAATTTAATAATTTAATGACTTAACATTTAGGAATTTTTGTAGATAAATAGTTCGCACCCCATCGATGTATTTTATCCAATGGTACAAAGATCCTAAGGAATTCTCAATTAATCCATAAGAGATCTCAAACTTGATGTGTGGTGACTGCACATTCAAGGCCAATCTAGAAAAATTATTTTATGGTTTATGCTTTACCACTAGATTTATATCTAATAGTGCAAGGGCACTCATGACTTTCCAAAGGCCCATGAGCTCACCTCATGGCCAATACTAATTTAACAAAAGAATGACAAAATATTTGGGGCATAGAGAAGGCATGTAAAGCACCAAGTGTCATGACCATAAGGTTTGTAACCAAAATACCCAATCATGGCCAAGGACCCACATTATAATCAATGGCTCATACTAATCCAATATTTTGATCATATGATGTGAAATGAAGAAGGTATTTTAAATACTAATGGCTAGTTTTCAAATAGAATTTATGAAAAATGTCATGAAAGGTCCAAATCAATGCCACATAGGCACCATGTAAGTAAAAAAGGAAAAAACTTGAGATCTTGTGGGCTTAAAAACACAGAGGTATAAAGCAAAAGGTCTAAATCAAATCCAAGGCACGTATAAGTTAAAACATGGATATATTCTACCATTAAAGCTCTAAAACCTAAAAATATACATTAAAATGACCTAAACAAAATTAGTTTGTTGTAATTTTGATCAAAAGAGAACTTAATTATGTTTCTAAGCACAAGAGATCATTCATAGAGATCATATATAATCTAGTGTGAATAATTAGTAAATATAGAAACCATGGTAGCTAGTAGGCATCAATTAAAAGGAGAGACCAAGCTCTATTTGACAATAGATAATGAGGGTTAGATATTCAAGGATACTAAATTAGACCTCACATCATTGAATATCTAGGGCATTAGGAATTGGCCTAAGATCTTAATCATGATATAAGAATTGTAAACCATTTCATAAGAAGAATAGATGAATACTACCACAAGAAGGTCACACTATAACCTAGTTTTAGTCTAGATGGCTAGCCTTCATCATAACATGGCTAAACCAGATGATCTAGACAATAATTCAGATGACATTTTGGGTGATGGGTCCACCCCAATTGATGATGAAACTTTTGGGAGCCATAACTTTTGCACCGTAGCTCCAATTGACTCGATGTTTGAACCGTTGGAAATCTAATAATGAGGGGAACATCATGAGATGGCATCGATCTATGTTAAATAAAGTTTGACCCCATAAAAACCAATGGAAGTGTCCAAAATTTTAATTTTAATAGTGTAGTCTAAAAATAGTAAGTTACTAAAAACAATAATTCCTCAAATTCTATATTGTTGTAAATCATGGAAGTCAAACCAATTCATCTCCCTCAATATTGGTGACCTTCCACATCCTCCCCACACATTCAAAACATGTATAAATGGAGATGTAACCTAAAATGGAAATTAGACATCTCTTCTCAGAGATAAGCATATGTTTGGGTCTACAAATTTGATCAATAAAACATCTCTTATCAGAGATAACATTATTTGAATTGTTTTATTCTTATTTCTTGAAATATATTTCAACCAAAGATTTCTAGTTTTGGATCAGTGGTATCAAAGAGGTTTGTCTTTAGAGTGTATGATCCATGGATGATGTTAGATTACAGGAAACTTGGGTGGAAAATAGAACCAACATAATATCCACCTATTCACTCCAAATGACTTCAAATGGAACTCAACACTGAGGCATCCTATCCTTCCAAGGAAATGGTGAATGAAGCCCTCCCACAACAATAAGCATAGATGCTACAACAATTCACTCAAATTCTCTAATAAATCTCGATGGGAAATTTTGGCTCCTCATCTACACTTGCATATCCTTTTAGTGCCCCAACACCCTTCAAGATTCAGGTGAATTTTGAGATCCCTACATTTTAAGGCAAAATCAATGCTGATGTAGTAGAAAATTGGTTGGATCAACTGTCATCTTATTTTTCTATAAATAAATTCACTGATAAAGAGAAGATTACTTTTGCTCTTTTAAAATCATCATTGCCTGTCAAAAATTGGTGGGAAGTGTACAAAAAGAGATTCAGTACAAATGATATTGGCCTTGAGATGGAACCTACATGGGATGATTTCAAAAATGCTATAAATGAAGAATACTACCCCATTAGAGCATATGATGATTTGTATATAGAGTGGCAACAACTTCATTAAGGTAAGGAAAAATATTTTCAAGATTACAATGACATTTTTCATTCTCTATCTACTAGATTGGGCATCCAAGAAAGTGAGAAACATAAGTTTCTCAAATATTGTGGTGGAATTCAATGGTATATATGGGGAGAAATGGAGCTCTTCAATTTGGAAACCATCGGTGAGGCATACAATTTCATAGTGAAGATTCAATAGAAGCATGGAAGAATGAATATAAAGAATCAATCTTCAAAATGGAAAAGTGACAAAGAAGGTCAAACATGAGGCCAAAATTGGAAGCAAAAGGAAGGAAAGACTAGGAAGTGGTGTGATTATCACAAATATAGAACTCACTCCAAAGAAGAATGTTGAGCTATTAAATCACTACTTTTTGAGTCATAATCCTCAACATCTATTTCTCTACCTCATATAGACCCTATAGTAGAAGAGGTTGAAGAAGAAATTATAGATGCTGATCCTGAAGCCATTATTACTTCATCACAGACACACGAGGATATGCTAGATGATAAGGAAAGGTTATTTCACTTTAAGTTATGGGTGAAAGGTAAGCCTTTGAATTTCATTCTTGATAGTGGAATTTAGAAGAATTTAATCTCTATTAATTTTTTGAAAATCCTAAATCTATCCATGAAGCCTCACCCAAAACCACACAGTGTTGGATGGTGTAGTCCAAGGAGAAACCTCCATGTCACCCACCAATGTCTTCTCTCATATGCAATACAACCTTTCTAAGATTAGGTCTTATGTGATGTGGTCAATCTAGATGTTTTTGATGTAATCTTTGGTCAGCCATTCATATATGATCGACATGGTATATATGAATCAATAACTATAAGGATCACTCTCACTCTTAGAACACAGCACTACAGGGTACCAGAAGTACCACCTTCTACATTTGTCTCTCTGATTAGTGCCAAGAAATTTGTTCTCATGGTGTTCAAACCATAGGAATCCAAAAGGGCCATTGTTATAGCCTTGACTACAAAAACAATACAAAAACAAAAGCAAATATATGTCAAGCTAAAGAAGTTCATGGCCTTCCATCCATAGACTGATGGTTAGATAGAAATGGTGAATAATCAGGCCTTGCATAGTTCCATAAATCACAGTCCCTTCCAAGTATGCATAAAGAATCAAATCAAAGTAAAAATAACACACTTGATGACAAATCTTGATGCAATTGGAAACATTGCTTCTCAAGGAGGGAGGAATGATCCAGATGACAATTCAAATGACAATTCGGGTGATGGGTCCACCCCAATTGATGACGCAACTTTTGGGAGCCATAATTTTTGCACCATAGCTCATATTGACTCACCGTTTGAATAGTTGGAAAGCTAATAATGAGGGGAATGTCATGAGATGGCATGGAGCTTTGCTTGATGAAGTTTGAACCCAAAATCCCCAATGGAAGTGTCCCAAATTTGAATTTTAATAGTGCAGTCTAAAAATATTAAGTTACTAAAAATAGTGATTCCTCAAATTTTGTATTGTTGTAAATCATGGAAGTCAAACTAATTCATCTCTCTCGAGATTGGTGACCTTACACATCCTCCCCAAACCTTCAAAACATGTATAAATGAAGATGTAACATGAAATGGAAATTATACATCTCATCTCTGAGATAAGTATATGTTTCGGTTTACAAATTTGATCAATAAAACATCTCTTATCAGAGATATCATTATTTGAATTGTTTTGTTCTTATTTCTTGAATTATCTTTCAACAAAAGATTTCAAGTTTTGGATCAGTTATATCAGAGTGGTTTGTCTTTAGAGTGTATGGTTTTGAGGATGAGGTTAGATTACAGGAAGCTTGGGTGGAAAATAGAACTAGCAAAATATCCACCTATTTGCTCCAAATGACTTCAAATGGCGGACAACACCGAGGCATCTGATCCTTTAAAGGAAATGATGAATGAAGCCCTCCAACAACAACAAGCATAGATGCTATAAAAATTCACTCAAATTCTCCAACAAATCTCAATGGGAAATTGTGGCTCCTCATCCACACCCACACATCCTTTCAGTGCCCCAACACCCTTCAAGGTTTAGGTACATTTGAAGGCAAAATCAATGCTAATGTAGTAGAAAACTGGTTGGATCAATTTTCATCTTATTTTTTTTAAATAAATTCATTAATAAAGAGAAGATTACTTTTTCTCTTCTGAAAGCATCATTGCCTATCAAAAATTGGTGGGAAGTGTACAAAAAGAGATTCAATGTAGATGATATTGGCCTTGAGATGGAATGTGCATGGGATGATTTCATAGATGTTGTAAAGGAAGAATACTAACCCATTGGAGCATATGATGATCTATATATAGAGTGGGAACAACTTTACCAAGGTAAGGAATAATCTGTTAAAGATTACACTGACATTTTTCATTCTCTATCTATGAGATTGGGCATCCAAGAAAGTGAGAAACACAAGGTTCTCAAATATTGTGGTAGACTACAATGGTACATACAAGGAGAAATAGAACTCTTTAATTTGGAAACCATCGGTGAGGGATACAAGTTCATAGTGAATATTGAGCAAAAGCATGGAAGAATGAATATAAAGAATTAGTATTCAAAATGGAAAAGTGACAAAGAAGGTCAAACACGAGGCCAAAAGTGGAAGCAAAAGGAAGGAAAGTCTAGGAAGTGGTGTGATTATCACAAATCTGGAACTCACTCCAAAGAAGAATGTCGAGCTATCAAATCACTAATTTCTGAGTCACAATCCTTAACATATACTACTCTACCTCATACAGACCCTATAGTCAAAGAGGTTGAAGAAGAAATTATAGATGCTGATCCTAAAGCCATTGTTGCTTCATCATAGACACACGACAAGATGCTAGATGACAAGGAAAGGTTGTTTCACTCTAAGTTATGGGTGAAAGGTAAGCCTCTACATTTCATTCTTGATAGAGGAAGTTAAAAGAATTTAATCTCTACTAATGTTGTGAAAAGCCTAAATCTATCTATGAAGCCTCACCTAAAACCTTACAGTGTTTGATGGTTGAGTCTAGGGATAAACCTTCATGTCACCCACCAATGTCTTCTCTCATATGCAATACAACCTTTCCAAGATGAGGTCTTATGTGATGTGGTCAATCTAGATGTTTGTGATGTAATATTTAGTTATCCATTCATGTATGGTCGACATGGTATATATGAATCAATAATTAAAAGGATCACTCTCACTCTTGGAACACGGTGCTACAGGGTAACAAAAGTTCCACCTTCTACATCTGTCTCTCTGATTAGTGCCAAGAAATTTGTTCTCACGGTGGTAAAGCCATAGGAATCCAAAAGGGATGATTTTATATCCCTAAATACACAAACAAAACAACAACAAAATCAAATAAATGTTGAGCTAAAGAAGTTCACAACCTTCCATCCACAGACTAATGGTCAGACAGAAATGGTGAACAATCGGGCCCTGCACAATTTCATAAATCACAGTCCCTTCCAAGTATGTATCAAAAATCAAATCAAAGTAAAAATACCACACTTGATGAAAAATCTTGATGCAATGGGGCCTAATTCTTCTCAAGGAGGGAGGAATGATCCTGACAATAATTCAAATGACAATTCGGGTGATGGGTCCACCCCAATTGATGACAGAACTTCTGGGAGCCGTAACTTTTACACCGTAGCTCCAATTGACTCACCGTTTGAACCATTGGAAAGATAATAATGAGTGTAACGTCATGATATTGAATAAATTTATATTAAATGAATTTTTACACCATAAAACCCAAAAGAAGTGTCCCAAATTTCAATTTTAATAGTGCAGTCTAAAAATAACAAGTTACTAAAAATAATAATTCCTCAAATTTTGTATTGTTGTAAATCATGGAAGTTGAACCAATTCATCTCCCTTGATATTGGTGACATTCTACATCCTCCCCACACCTTCAAAATATGTATAAATGAATATGTAATCTGAAATGAAAATTAGACATCTCTTCTCAGAGATAAGCATATGTTTGGGTCTACAAATTTGATCAATAAAACATCTCTTATCAGAGATAGCATTATTTGAATTGTTTTGTTCTTGTTTCTTTAATTATCTTTCAACCAAAGATTTATATTTTTAAATCACCAAAGGTATTATATTTTATTGATGTCATTTCCACCATATTTGTTGATTTTAAAATAGATAATTAATGTATCATTAGGGAGGGGAACTCAAAAGTGATAGTCTACATTTGACCTATTACTTTTTATAGGTAATACAAACTCCCTCTCTCCCATGTGAACCTTTCCAAAATTAAAGAGTGGACCAATAACCATGACCTATACTTTGTCCTTAGACCATAGATATACCAAGGACCTCATATATTTAGAAACCTTGAGGGAAATATTCCTATCATCAAATTTAGATAGGGCATTAGGGTAATAATGACCCTATTGAATTGAGCCTTTGGTACCCATTCAACTACTTATGTGAATAAGATCTACGTCCCATGTGTGCACTTCATGGTGGAGGATAAACTTACCCCTCTAATTGGAGACTTAATCAATGTTTTCTTAGTTAAACAATTCAATGCCATCTAAAGAAACACCTCAAAGCAATTCTCTATGATGTCATACCTACTTGACACCATTCTTTCCTTAATCACCTTTCTTAGGATTAGATATTGGTCCCTAAAGGGAAATACAACCATTTCACATTATTATTTCAAACTACACATATTTAAGTATAGGAATCACATGTATTTTATTTGTGATTGCATTTATCCAACTATAATGGAGGCCATCACAGGTATTCTCATGCCTAGGGTCTACCCCATCATCAAGAAGTATGTTTAAATGATATGTAATATATGGCATTAACCTAATCATACAATCATTAGGATAGAAGGAATCATGTCCCAAACTTATAGAATACTAGTATACATTCCAAATAAGCTTTTAGAGAAAGAAATTGTCTCTCAGCTCATCCATGGCATTGATATGACTTGCAAAGAGAAGAAGAAGGGTCTATTCCACCCTTTCCCCTTGAATATTTGGAAAACCATAATAAAATATTAGAAATATGTGGAAATCATGTCCACACATAAGGATTCATTTGGCTTCTATTTGGATGAACTCTAGATATGGGATCTAAAGAACATAGTAGGTGAGCATCTAAAGGATAAGAAGCTTCTAAAGCTATAATATGTACATCAACTCAGTGTTGACACCATATATATATTAAGGGTAAGAAATATGAGGAAGTATTGGCTATGGTTCAAGGCCATCACATTAAGCTTGAACATAGGTTAATCAAGGATAACAAGCCATCTAGGTTAACATGTCAAATACATCCTTTGCAATATCACTTTCTACCTGGGCCATCTAGAATAGCCCATGAGTAGCCTCAGCCAGATAAACCATAGCCATAACCCCAAAAATAGGATGAGAAATTTCAAGGTGAATAAGGTAGTGGAATGGAGAATTTGGGAGAGAATAAATTGGAAGAGAGGACTAGTGAGGAGACCCCATATTCAACACTCCCACAAAGGCCCCTTCTCTGATGTAATTTTTACACATGATTTTATTAGAGCTAGAGGAAACACTTGAAGGTGTCCTTAAGGAACTTATAGAAGCCTATGACTCTAATAAGGAAGGGGATCCCAAAGAAGATACAAGAAAAGAGCTTATCCCAATAACATCCCATGAGAAGAGGAAGGCAAAGTTAGTATTGGTCCTTGTGGGACCAAAAAAGAGACCAAAATTGGCCTTCACTCATCCCACTATTGAAGTTAATCTATTCAATGATGGGTTTTTAATTCATAAACCAGTCATTCTTAACTAGTTTATCTATGGAAAGTTATAAAATATCCCCTCCCTTTCTCATTTTTGGGCCATGATGAGGGTTATTGGTGTTGAAACACAAGATGATATGAAGCCATGGATAATGGATATAGTGAAGGAGTAGGAAGAAAGAAGAATTGTGGCCATCAAAGGACCAAAATGAAATAAGATATATGCTCTAATAAAATCTAGTAGCTTAGGTGTTCAGATCTCAAAACTTCTCAAGCTCAAGAAACCAATTACTACCATATATTTCAACCCTAAAATAGCTAGGTTAGAGAGAATAATAACATGGATAGATATGGATGGGATAGAATAGTTCACCCTTTAGAAGGTGGAACCATTTATAGAATTAACCCCTATGGGAGGACAATAACTGGGTGAGGCTACAATTCATGAGGAAGATGTGGAAAGTCTAATTGAGTCCCAATCAACACAAACTAAATTTGAAGTCTAAGGTTTGAGCAAAGAATCCAAAATTTGTAAAAGGAGAAATAAAAATTTCAAACATAGGCAATTCTATTAGTGCTAGATGTAATGACCAAGATGCTTGATGAGAAATTTTATGACATGTTTGAGGTACTTAAGTCATTAAAACTAAGGAAAAGTGAATTATAATGGTAGTGTGTACTAGATAAGAGTTTAGACACCGAGTGGTAGGCCTAAGATGAAAAAATATCCCAAGTCCTCAACATTAAAGTAAAGAAACATATCTGAAACTTCAAGACCAATAGTTTGGCACATTTGATTACAATTCTATGGATTTTGATTAAAAAGGTTCAAATTTTAAGTTTATGTCAAAATGGTGTCAAAAGGGTCCTAAAAAAGATAAATAACTAATTTCAAGAGTTGAACAACTTCTTTCGACCATGCTTACAAAGCTTGTACAACCCATTACCCTTGGGATCATAAGTGATGAGGAATTAAAACATAGGGATACTTTGGTAACCCAAGAAATCAAAGGTAAAAGTCAAGACAAATCTAGGGCTGATATTAGGAAAATATTGGACATGATATTCAATGTAAGGGAAATTATAAATGAAGGTAGGATCATTAAAGAAGCTATGGATAGGAATGATAGAGAATTTGATGAATTGGCAGATCAAGAGGAGGAAAAGATCATGAATCCTATTATGGATCTAGAGATAGTTGATGAGGAACATGAGAAGGCCATGAGCATCATCTAGTAATAACAGTCAGAGGCCCCACTATCCAATTAGACAATATTCTACTTTGTAGAATTTCATAATATTTTAAAATAAAATATTCCACTATAAAGGAATATTCTAGTTTGTTAGAATATTTTCTTCGTGGTCAGTATGATTGTGAAAATCATGTGTATTTTATAACTTGTAAGGATAACTATACTTATCTTTGTACACCTATATTTTGTAATTGACTAGTATACTACCTATCTTTCCTATAAAGGCATGCGTTACCATTTGTAAAAGGGAGATATTTTTGAGCAATTTTATATAATTTGAATTAATTAATACAATCCAGGGAATTCCATAAGGATTGTCTATGTTTTGATGTGTTAATTGTCATTTTAGCTTTTCTCTCAATTTCTATCTAAGGTCTTGAATTTGAATAGTGTCTTGGAATCTTGAGTTGCACCCTTATAATCATAAGGTTTCTAATTTTTGTAACATGCTAAATTAGTAGAAAGATTTTTGGTTCTCCTTCATGTTAATTTTACTCTATTTTCAAATGTTCATGTGCTATTTAATAATGGTACTAAATCCTTAAAGAATAACTAATTCTTACTTGTGATTATTCACACTATCCTTTGAAATAGGCCTGGTATATAGTGGAAGTTGTTCTTAGGTTATTTTGCATTATATATTGGTTTGAATGCATACTCAGTTAAAATAGATGATTTGTCATAATTTTTAAGGTTAAAATTGGTAATCACTCTTTTATTTTCTATCTTACCCTTATCTTTACTCCTTTTTTAACCCAAGATCACTTTAGTCTTAGCTTCATTATAAACATCCACTTATATTAGTCTCTAGCTTAAATATGGAGCATAATTCACTAAGTATTAGCATATATTCTTAGAAATTCATGAATAATAGACTAAGGTGGTTCCCAACCACCAAATTATATAAATATTGTGGAACAATTTATCTTGATTTGCTACTATTTCACCATAGGAAACTAGATTGCCAAAACCTACAATTCATGCCTTGAATTTCCTAAAGTATTAAATGAGAAGTGTTGTTTACACCCTAAGAACACCTATGGTTCATTTAAAAGCATCAACATGTGAAGCTCCACTAGTGCTATAAGGAGGGTTAGGATTGAATTCTTTGAATCTTTATTAATCTTAGTCTATCTTATCTAAAATATTAGTATATCTTTATGTTCTGAGTAAATTATTTGCTTAAAGGTATAAATATCACTACCATTCATTTTTTATAGTTCATATTTTTTCTTCCGTTAAGGTTCTTTAGGTATGGATGCTTGTTTCTAGTAAATTTAGCTTTAGCTTTAAAAATCCATAGTATCTAAGGTTAGGATGGCTCATTTTGATAAAAGGTGGACATATATTTCATAGATCTGAGTTCCTTTAGGCTTAGACTTTTTAATATAGACCATATTTACATAGTTGAATGAATCTTTGAGATAATTCATTCAAAGATAAACATCGTTTATAGTTCTTCATACCACCTTTGTAGAATAAGCTCAATGTGTAGATCTAACTCTTGTTCTTAATAAACATTAACTTGATACATCATATTTCAAGTATGATATTCAAATTTGAAGATGGAATTTCTCAAGATTAAAATAATATCACACTCAAAGACCAGGGAACCCTTGCTCAAGATTGAAGTCCATAGAAAATCTAGACATGATAAAGGAAGATGCAGGAGATCTAAATCTTTGCTAGCTTCACCCATTCAAGGTACCTATTCTTTCAATCTTTATCCAAGTAGGACTTAGCTAGTAGAGTCTTCCATCAATGTATCAGGTGTGGTACATTACCTCCCACATAAGCCTAAAAATTACTTATCTACATTTATTCCAATAGTTATATTAACTACTATGGAACATATAATGTCTTTTAAGGCTACCTTAAGATTGCTTAATATTTTACATGAGGATGTATCTTATAGGTTATTGTCCTTTACATATAAATATGTTACTTATGAATGGTTCTTGAACTTGTATAATAATTACATCACAAGCTAGGATGATTTCAATAATGCATTCAATGATCAATTTGGTAAGATTGGTAGTCCTTATATTATTTACCATTAGTTAACCATTATTAGAAGAGATACAAGTGTGCCTCTTAGGTCTTTCAATGTTATATTTTAGAAAAAATTTAGTAGGACCATAGACCCATATAAGCTTTATGATGTCTTAGCTTTGAATATTTAAAAATATATAGTATATCCCATGACCTCTATGTTTTTGAAGAGATCCATGTTAGCCATAACTTCATTATCTAGAGCCTATGTTGAAGTAGTAACCATCAATTATTATATGTATCCCCAAGGTCAAATGGCATATTTTGTGCCAAACATAAAACCCCAATTATTATAATAAAATTGTTCCCAAATAATAACCAAAATATCCCAGCATTAAACCAACTCCCAAATGTAACTCAATTACTATTAAGTCATGCAGCTCCTAATCAAAATTAAGGATTCCTAAATCATCCTATTAATGGATTCAATATGGGTGATCAAATAGCTTTATTACCATATAATAACAACAAATAGGTACACAATTCTAAAACTCTTATAAATGAGAATCAATCTATCCTGAAAATGGTCTAAAAGTTGAGCACTAATTTTCTTTAGTTACAAAAAAAAGTTAGAAATACTAATAAAATTTTAGGTAGGAACTTCTCATTTCAAAGGTATATAAATCCAACTAATAGGTTTCAAAATGATAGTTTTAATAATAATATTAATAATGATCCATCTTCTAAAAATAAGACTATGGACATTAACCTCATTGATATTGCATTGCCTGACTATTATAGGGTACATTACATAGCCAAGCATGGGGAAATTTATTTCATAGAATTTTCCAAGACCTTTGAGAATTTCTAAGAGGATTTGGATACATATAAGGTGGTTCTTAACAATGATAGTGGTGAAATCACCTTTGGACCTAGGTTATTTCATCAAGCCTTCATAATAGATACCTTTGGTTTCCCCTTTTAAGAGGAAAATGAATCTAATGAGATCTTGGAGGAGATCTAAGCCTTTAAATAGTTATTAGATAAGACCTATCCCTTAATTAATAGGTATAAGAGGTAGGATTTGACTACCTCAACACCTCTAAATAATTTTGGAACTCCTCTAGACCATTTTTCAAATAACAATCATGAGCCACCTAAAGGGAGTACTTCTAAACCCAACATTGAAATTCCTATCTCTTCTAACATTGGTTATAACATAGTTGAAGAATTGAAAAGGATAAATTCTAATATCACTTTGCATGAACTTATATAGATTAAAAATCAAATGGAACTTATATTAGAATCATTTAATTATAATAACCCACCATAGACTGATCATGCCAATGTGATTGTGCACAAGGCTAAGGATAAATCTCCTCCTTTCTTACTCACTATCAAAATGTTTGGTAAGAACTTACATAATTTATTATTGTATTTATGAGCATCTAATAAAATCATGCCTAAAGATATATGAAAACAAATTGGCCTAACCCCTATTAAGTTTGATAGAGTGGTAACTTAATTGGATAAATCTAGAGATAGGGTAATTAGGGAACTTTTAAATGTTCACATGTAACTATATTTTGAGCCTAGGGTGCAGAAATTCATTGATATTCAATTTATTGATATACTTGATGTTTATGGAATCTTATTAAGTAAGGAATATACCAAGGCTTTGAATAGTTACATGTCCATATATTGCTCACATCTGTGGCTACCTTGGGAAGGAGTCCCCAATCAAATCAGGGTTGAAAGAGAGATTAGAATGAAACATATGATAATTTAGTACAATTATATGAATGAGAGGGTCAACATAATAGAATCAAACTTAGGTTTTTCACCCTAGAGATCGATAAGGTATGTGATCCCAAGGGTGCTCATGTTGTTCATAGATTGTGGAAGTTGTATTTTGATGGTGATAGGTGTAATTATGGATCAAGTGTTAGTATTATTTTAACTAACCCCACTAATATGAAGTACCATTCTTGTTATAAGATCTAATTCCCTTATACCAACAATCTTGATGATTATGAAGCCCTTATATTAGGCTTAAATTTTTCTATAAAAAATAAAGTCAAAGAACTACTATTTTATAGGGATTGAAAACTACTAATCAACCAAGTAAGAAGCAAATAACAATGTATGCTTTTATACCTAAAAAGGTATAAGTTTAGAGTGTGGGATTTGATTGAGTCTTTTAATGCATTTAGCATCACTTTCATCCTAAGGGGAGAAAACCAAGATACTGATGAGTTGGCATCTACTATAACCAACCTCATGCCCAACCAAGATTCCGTTAATTTTAGAATTAAACTAATCCCTTGTCATTTAATGCTTTATAATGTTAACCATTTCCAAGTCTTTAATGATGATCAGTAGATATTAGATTTCATGACCAATTATAGATCATTTGATGCTCATATCATTGATGAGACTAATGAAATTACATCTAAGGAAGACAAGTTTAATGGTAAATCCATTCAATGAAATGACAACAAGATCCCAAAGGAGATGATTTCTTTAAAAATACTATATGATCAAGACAAACTGATTGAGGTTCCCAAGTTTCCCAAAGTTAGTGGGAAAGATTATAATGTTGTTGATCTTGGCCTCCATGATCAACCCCATATAGTAAATGTTTTAAAGGCATATATAAACATTGAAAACAAGAAATCCAAAAAGTTCCTTACCCAATACAGGGATGTTATAGCATGGTCCTATGATGACTTAAAGATATTTGATCTAAGGGTCATCACACATAGTCTACCCCTTAAAGAGACTTACAAACATTTCAAGCAAAAATAAAGGCATGTAAACCCTATCTTAAAACCCATGATATTTAAAGAGGTAAAAACATTATTAGATGCTAAGATATTCTTCCCATCAGGCATTCTACATAGGTGGCTAATTTGGTGCTAGTAGGAAGAATAATGGTGAGATTAGACTTTGTATTGACTTCAAAAACTTGAAAAAAGCATCAAAAAAGGAAAAATATCCCCTTACTTCCCTAGACCAAGTAATTAAAGTTATTTTAGGTTCATCTATTATGTATTTTCTTCATGGATTTTCAAGTTACAACCAAGTGTTGGTTGATAGAGAGGATAGGATGAAATCAACTTTCACCATAAAGTCAGGGACCTTTGCTTACAAAATGATGCCCTTTTGGCTAATCAATGTAGGATACACCTTTTAAAGAGCTTTGACTATGACTTTAAAATCTTGATAGGTAAATCCATCATTATTTATATGGATGATCTAACATTTTTTCTAAAAATAGGGAAAATCACTTCATGCATTTACAATAAGTTTTTGAAAGATGCAGAAGGTATGGCATTTCCTTGAACTCTAAAAAGAGTATCTTTTGTATGATTGAAGGAAAATTATTGGGTAATGTTATAACCAAATATGGGATCTCTATAAATCCTAAAAGAGTGTAGGCCATATCTATAGTATAACCTCCAAAAAGTAAAAATGAGATAAAGTCATTTTTTGATAAAATAAATTTTTTAAGAAAGTTTATTTCTAATTTTGTAAAATTTGTCAAACCATTGAATGACATAATTAACAAGGATAACAAATTCAAATGGAATCAATATTATAGAAATTAATTTAATGATATCAAGAAGACCATCAGTCAAGCTCCAGTCCTTCTAAGTTTGGATTTCTCAAGGGATTTATACCTCTATTTCTTTACATCTAACCACACTATGGCTGCAATATAAATTTAGAAAATTGAAGGGTGTGACCACTGAATTGATTTTATGAGCATTAATTTTTAATAAGTTGAGTTGAATTATTATTTTATTGATAAAAATGCATTTTCATTAGTTAAGGAAATTAAGAAATTTAGGCATTACATCCCTAGAAATAAGGTATATGCCATCTTACCTGACCCTACCACAAAACTTATGTTAAGTCAAATGAATTAGGAGAATGTAGAGGAAAGTGGATGTCATGTTTATATGAATATGACTTGGAGATGAAAAAAAAATTAAGATTCCATGCTTTGATCTAGATGATTGTTAATACTAACCCTAGGCTATGTATTATACAAGTGGATCAACAAAACTTTCAAGTTAATAAGTGGTATGACTCAATCAATAATTAATGGTACTTGTCTTATAGGTCTATCCAAGGAGAAGAAAAGGGCCCTAAGGTTGAATTCAACCCATAATTTGATCAAGAATAGGATCTTGTATAGAATAAATTTTAAAAGAGTTTACTTGCAATGTGTCTCCAAAGAAGAAGACACCTAAACCATGAGTACCTTCCATGAAAATTTGGGACATGGACATCCAACTGGGAGAACAAAAACCCACAAAATTCTTAGAGCTATTTATTATTGGCCAACATATTTAAGGATGCTCACAAAAATGTGAGTGAATTCTAGTCATGTCATATTCCTAGCACCAAGGAGCCAAAGGAAACAATGCTTCTACAGTCGGTCATGATTGGCAAACCCTTTGGTTAATAAGGGTTAGACTTTGTTGGTGTAATCAACCCAAACTCATATAAAGGTCACAAGTATGTCCTTATTGCCATATAATATTATAAAAGGTGGACCATCAAGCAATGTAGGACTAAATAAGTGATCAACTTCTTGGAGGAAAACATGTGTATTAGGTTTGGAACTCTAGTCTCTCTAGTGTGTGACAATGGATTTAAATTCATATCTATATAAATGACTGAATGGGATTATTATAATGGTATTACACTTAAGTTTTCCTTTATCCATTGTTCCCAAGGGAATAGAGTCTCTGAATTCACAAATAAAAACCTGATGAAAGTAATCAAGAAGTATACTCAAGACAAGCTGAGGACTTGGCACAAGCTCCTTAAATTTACACTTTGGGCTGATAGGATAAGAATCAAATAGGATATAAAAGCCTTGCCATTTTTATTCATATATAGACAAGATCCTATCTTTCCTATCACTCAAAAAATTCCCACATATATATTTATGAAATAATACATGGATGAGATCCAAGAGATAGACAACTCAAGATTGCTAGATATAATTCAAATGGAAGATGCAAGGGAGAAAGCCTTTTCTAATTTTTTAAGGATCAAACCATAATCAAGAGTTAATTTGATAAAAGGTCCAAGATTAAGGTGTTTAGACAAGGTGACCTGGTTGTCCTTTGGGACAAAGCATTTGATCCTAAAGGCAAACATGGTAAATTCACACCCTTGTAGATTGGCCCATACTAGATTGTAGAAACATTGGGCAAAAACACATTCAAGCTCAAAAATATACAAGGAGTGAATTTTCGTTACCTACGAATGGGAAGTATCTCAAACACTACTTCTCTACTCCTCCTAGGGTTTTCATGGAGTAAATTGTAAGATGATTAGATTAATATAGGTAGGCTAGTTATTTTATTTCCATGTTTTTTCCTTCTTGTCTCTTTTTTGTACATAGGCATGTACATATTTATTTATTTTCCTTAGATATCTTTCTTTCCTTCTTTTTTTATGTGTTTCTTTCTTGTTTCTTTATTCCTTAATTCCAATAAGTCCTTATGGAAAATCTTGAGATCAAAAGTCATGAAGTTTGCTTGAGAACATTACCCAATTCAAAAATGTAGGTATGGTCCCCATGAAGTGGATGACCATGGTTATAAGACATAAAACATAATGTTATAGCATGGAAAAACTGGTGAATACCAATGAAAAGACCAATCATTTAATGAGACCCTAACCATTGCCTTGACCTCAAACTAGTTTTAAAAAGACTAGTACTTATGGGGTGAAAAATCAAATAATTAGGGTTTACCCCAAACTAGAACTTAATTAATATCCTTGCTTGGGATAATATTTGTAACCATAGGTGATTTTCCAAAGATCAAATACTTGAAAAAATCTTAAAACCTAGCTATCTTGGTACTCAGCCTTACTAAAAGCATAAAATTTTATGAAAATAAAGAATTATAAAAAAAGGAGAAAGATACAATGCAAAATCTAAAGCTTTCAGGTAAAGGAGATTTTGGTAATCTCCACCAGGGCTATAGACACCTAGCTCACATTGGATCAAGGCCCTAAATGGAACCAAAGGTATTTATGCTGGGGCTATGGATGTTTGGCTAGTAGCAGAGCAATGCCCAAGCCTTCCCTAAGTTAAAATCATGGTCCCCTATGAACATCTTAGCATGTTATAGGTTAGTGTAAGTGATTAAGGAAATTAAACCTAGAAGTTGTTTCTTTAATCCCATGGAAAAAAGTAAGTGGAATCAAAGCATACACATAGTTTGGATATGTCTTGTTATTTGACCTTAAAACCATAGATGTAAGGTTTATTTCAACTATAACCTAGTCTAGATGAGGATATTGATCAAATAAAGTCAGTTACCTAATTATTTGTCTATTAGAGTCCCTAAGTTCTAACATATTTATATGTTTCCCCCGTGACTCACCATTTGTTGGGACCAACATACCCCACCATTTTTTTAAATTGGTACCCTTGAGAAACCCTAAGAATAAAACATGGAAATTTTACCCTGTCAAGGTATTTTATAGAATTTAAAGGTCATTCACTTTGTTAAAAGGGACGCTTATGTGGTTTTGTTTTACTTTAATCTAGACTGACAATGTTGATAAGATTCATTTGGATTTTAGTTTTAGGTTCTTTAGAATGCAATCTCAAGAATTTTTTATTTTGAAACCCTAGAAAACCATTAATTCAAATTTGAATAAAGGTGGGAACCAAATTGACAAAAAATATTTTAAAATTATGTTTGAGCCCTAGTGTAAAACTCATGTTCTAAGGCTTAGTCACGCTTTTTGACATGACTTAGCCCAAAGGCTTGATTTCCTATGATATTTTCTCCATTTAAAGGTTCCCCCATGTGTCTAACTAATGTTCATTTCTCAAGGTCCTTTTAATATTTCCCAACTTAACCTATGGTTTTAATACTAAGGCCTTGACATATACATTAATACAATCATCACCTTAGTCTTAACAACTTAAGCCTAAGTCTTTTATGTCACCATGATCATAATTTTACTTATTTTAATCTTTTAGGATCTAATGGTGCATGTTTTATCATGGAATTTGATCTAATGAAGTGAGGATAACCTGAACTTTGACTTAAATAACATACATCATTGGTGATTTAATAGTCCATGCTTACTCGTTAAGACCCAATCAAACAAAGTGAAGCATAAATAAAAATTAAAAAGGATACAAGAGGCCCAAAATATGGACACATGTTGGCATTTCATTTGAGGATTAACAATTAAAAGGGGGCCCACTTGACATGATAGCTAATCAAAATCAAGCTCCCAGATTAATATCTTATAGTTGTCACTTTATCATGACATTTGATCCAATACAACAAATTAATATCAAGATTATGGAAAGCCCCATAGAAATTCCATGTGGTATCTTAGCATTTGGTCTTAAATATTTTAATGAAATTAAAATTGACATTCACATGACCATCATTCAAACTTATGAAAAGATGAATTTGACGCTCATGCGGCTATCAACTTTAAGCCCATTGAAATTAAAGTTTCACTGACTTAAACTCAACATCCACGCGACCATAAATTAATGCCCATGAGGGTGTATTTTATGTTTGTAAGACTATCAATTTTAATCTGATGAAATATCTTACTCAAGGTCAAATGGCATTCTAAAATCCTATTTAAATAACTAAAAAATGGCTTTACAATCTAAAGGAAATACTCCAAAGATGCTAAAAAATGGGAGTATTTTAAAAATATGGAAATGGTCTTATGAAATAAATAATTAGTATAAATTTATAAATAAGGGTCCCCATGGCATTTATTTTATAAAATCATGAACCTTAAACTATAAGCTTATGCTAAGTCTTATTTTAAAAAGGAGGTCATTATCATATAAAGTATAAGCTAACCAAAGGTTTTCATATGTGGTGGTTTATACTATTTAAACCCTCACCCATTTATTATAAATTAGGAAACATAGGAATAAATTACTTATCCTAAGGTTTATTTCATGCTTAATAAACATGAAACAAACTTTAGCCTAAGGACCTTAAGCCTAAAGCATGACTTTAATAATGTACTGACTTAATGTTTAGTCATTTTTTGTAGATCAATGATTCACACCCCATCATTAGATTTGATCTAATGGTATGGGGATCCCAAATCCTTTTCAACAAAGTCTTGAGATCTTTCAAATTTAACATGTGGTGAATGCACATTTGAGGCCAAGCTAGCAAAATGATCTAATGGTTCACACTTCACCAGTACATTTTTATCCAATGACACAAGGGCACTTATGAATTTTCAAATTCCCATGAGCTCATCACATGTCCAATAATCATTTGGTAAAAGACTAACAAAATATTTTGAGCATGGAGAAGGCATATAAAATACCAAGTGTCATGGCCATGAGGTTCGCAACAAAAATACACAATCATACCCAAGGGCTCAAATTATAATCAATGGCTCATGATAATCTAATATTTTGATCCTATAGTTTAAAATGAATAAAGTATTTTAAATACCAATGGCTAGTGTTCAAATGGAATTTATGAAAAATGTCACAAAAGGTCCAAACCAATGCCACATAGGCACCATATAAGTAGAAAAGGAAAAAATTCAAGATCTTATGGGATGAAAAACATAAATTTATAAAGGAAAAGGTATAAATAAAATCTAAGGCATTTATAAGCTAAATTTTGGTTATATTCTACCATTAAATCTCCAAAATAGTAAAACCTACATAAAAGTTACCTAAACAGACTCAATTTATTGCAATTTTGATATAAAAAAAGAAATTAATTGTGTTTTTTAGCATAAGAGATATTTCAAAAAGATCATCTATAATATGGTGTGAATAATTAGCAAAGATAGAGACCAATCTCTATTTGACAATAGACAATCAGGACCAGATCTTTAAGGATACTGAATTGGACCTCACAACATTGAACATCCAAGGCATTAGGAATTAGTCTAAGCTCTTCTTCATGATAAAATAATTACAACCCACTTCATAGGAGGAATATAGGAATGCTACCATGAGAAGGTGACACTATGACCTAGTTGTAGTCTAGATGGTTGGCCTTCATCACATCATGGTAAAACTAGAGGCATTACATTATATTGACATCTTTGTCCCCATATTTGTTGATTGTAGAAAATAAAATGAATGGATCATTAGGGAGGGGAACTTAAAATTGGTATCCTACATCTCCCTTATTACTTTTGATAAGTACTACAAGCTCCCTCTCCCCCATGTGGACCTTTCCAAAATCAAAGAGTGGACCAATAACCATGATTTGGACTCCATCCTTAGACCCTAATTATACCAAGGATCTCATATCTTTATAGACCTTAAGGTCAAGATCCCTATAATTGAATTTAGAGACAGCATTAGGGTAATAATGACCCTATTGACAGGAGCCTTTGGTTCCCTTTAACTAATTATGTAAATAAGATTTAGGTCGCATATGTGCACTTCATAGTGGAGGATTAACTTACCCCTCCAATTGGAAACTTAATAAGTGTTTTCCTAGCCAAAAAATTCAACACCATCAAAATAAAGACATCAAAGAAATTATTTAACATCATACCTACTTGATTCCCTTCTTGCCTCAATCACCTTCCTTTGGATTAGAAATCACATGTATTTTATTTGTGACTACATTTATCCAACTATAATAAAGGCCATCACAAGTGTTCTCATGCCTAGGGTTCACCCACTCATCAAGAGGTATGTTAAAATGATAAAGGATGTATGGTATTACCCTATTTATACATTCATCAAGATATAATTAATCATGTCCCAACCTTATAGGATGCCAATATATGTTCCAAATAAGTTTGTAGAGCATGAAATTGCCTCCTATTTCATCCATAGTATTGATAACACTTGCAAAGAGAAGAGGAAGGATCTACTCCACCCTTTCCCCTTGAATATTTCGAAAAATATAATAAAAGATTATAAATAAGTATAAATCATGTTTACATAGGGATTCATTTGGATTCTAGCTAGATGAACTCTAGATGTGGGATCTAAAGGATAAGAATTTTCCAAAGCTAGAATATGTACATCAACTCGATGTCTATGACACCATATATACTGAGGCTAAGAAATATGAGGAAGTATTGTCTAAGGTCCAAAGCCACAAAATTAAGCTTGAACATAGGTTAATCAAGGATAACAAGACATCTAGGGAAACATGGTAAATGCATCCCTTGCAATATCACTTATTATTTGGGCCATCTAGAATATCCCATGAGCAACCTCAAGTAGAGCAACCATAGCCATAGCCTCAACAATAGGTTAAACAAGTTCAAGATGAATAAGGTGGAGGAAAGGAGAAAGTGGGAGGGGTGAAATTGGAAGAGAGGCCTGGATATGGGACCCCATATTCAACATTCCCATAAAGGCCACCTTCTCTAGTGTAATTTTTAGACATGATTGTCTTAGAGCCAAAAGAGACACTTGAGGGTGCCCTTAAGGAACTTAAAAAATACTATGACTTTGATAAGGAAGGGGATCCTAAATAATATATAAGAAAATAAATTATCCCAATAGCATCCCATGAGAAGAGGAAGGCAGAGCTAGCACTGGTACCTATGGGACCAAAGAAGAGACAAAGATTTACCTTCACTCATCCCACTAGTGAAGTCAATCTACTCAGTGATGAGTTCCTGATTTATAGACCAATAATTCTTGAATATTTTATCTCTACAAAGTTGTAAAATATCCCCTCTCTTTCTCATTCTTGGGCCATGATGAGGGTTATCGATGTTGAAATCCAAAATTATATAAAGCCTTGGATAAGGGATATATTTAAGGAAAAACAAGAAAGGATAATTGTGGCCTTTAGAGGAGTATAAGGAAATAATATATATTCTCTAGTAGCATCTATTAGCTTAGGTGTGGAAGTCTCAAAACATTCCAAGTTCAAGGAAAAATTTACTAGCATCCATTTCAAACCTAAAATAGTTGGCTTGGAGAGAATAACAACAAGGATAGTAGTGGTTAGGATAGAAGAATTAACCTTTCAAAAGGTGGAACCATTTTTAGGATTAACCCTTTAGGAGGATAGAAACTAGGTGAGGCTACCATTCATGAGGAAGATGTGGAAATTTTGATTGAGGCCCAATTAGCAAAATTTAAAGCTAGAGTCTAAGGTTTGAAGCAGAGGATCTAAAATTTGTAAAAGGAGGAAAAAAATTGAAAACATAGGAAATTATATCAGTGTTATATTTAATGAGAAATATTCTTTATGAGTCATTTTATCATATGTTTGAGGCACTTAATTTAATGAATCTAAGGCAAAGTGCATTAGAATGGTAGTGTGTACTAGCCAAGAGTTTAGTCACCAGTCGGAAGCCTAAGAAGATAAAATATACAAACTCATCAACATTAAAGCATATAAATATATCCCATACTTTAAGACCATTACTTTGGGACATTTGAGTAAAATTATATGGATTGTGATTGAAAAGTTTCAAAGTTCAAGTTCATGACACAATGGTGTGGAAAGGGTCATAAAAGAGGATAAGGAACTAATTGCAAGAATTGAACAGCTTATTGTGACCATGATTATAGAGCCTACATAAATCAATGACCTTGGGATCATAAATGATGAGGAATTAAAACATAGGGATACTTTAGTAACCCAATAAATCAAATGAAAAATCCAAAGCAAATCTGGGGTTGATAACAACAAAATCTTGGACATGATATTCAAAACAAGGTAAAGGATAAATGAAACCAAGATCATTAAAGAGGCCATAGATATGAATGATATAGAATTTGATGAATTAGAAAATAAAGAAGAGGAGAAAATCATGAATCTTGATGTGGATCTAGAGTTAGTTGATTAGCAACATGAGAAGGCCATGAACATCCTCTATCAATGACAATCAGAAGCCCCACCAGCCAATTAGACAATATTTTATTTTTTATAATTTCATAATATTTTGAAATAAAATATTCCATTATAAAGGAATATGTTATTTTGAAATCATATTCACCTCTTGATCAGTATGATTGTGAAAATCATGTGTATTTTAGAACTTTTAAGGACAGTTGTCCTTATCTTTGTACACATGTATTTTATAATTGATTGGTATACTTCCTATCTTTCCTAAAAAGGAATGCATTGCAATTTGTCAATGGGAGAGAATTTTGAGTAACTTTGTACAATTTTGAGAAATTAATATAATCAAGGGAATTTTGTAAAGATTGTCTATGTTTTGATGTGTTAATTGTCATTTTAGCTTTTCTCTCAATTGGTAGTTAAGGCCTTAAATTTGAATGGTGTCTTGGAATTCTGAGTTGCATCCTTATAATCATAGGGTTTATAATTTATGCAACATGCTAGATTAGCTGAAAGATCTTTGGTTCTCTATCATTTTCATTTTACTCTATTTTTATATGTGTATGTGTTATTTGATAATGTTAGTAAATCCTTAAAGAAGAACTAGTTCTTACTTGTGATTCTTCACACTATCCTTTGAAATTGGCTTGATATATAGTTGAATTTGAAATTTGGTTATTTTACATTATATTTTGGTTTTAATGCATATTCAATTAAAATGGATTATTTTTCATAATGTTTAAGGTTAAAATTGTTAATCACCCTTTTCTTTTTTGCCTTACCCTTCTCATTGCTCCTTTTTTAACCCAAGATCACTTTAGTCTTAGATTCATTATAAATATCCACTTAGATTATTTTATAGCCTAAATGTAGAACATAATTCACTAATTATTACCATAAATTCTTATCAATTCATGAATAATAGACGAAGGTGGTTCCCAACCACCAAATTATATAAATATTGTGGAATAGTTTATCTTGCTCTACTATTATTTCACCACAGGCAATTAAATTGTTGAAACTTGCAACTCATGCCTTAAATTCTCCAAATTCTAAAATGAGAATTTTTATTTAAACACTAAGATCACTTATGGTTCATTTAGAATCATAAAAAGGTCCACAATAAGTTCCTGTTATTCAGTTAGGTTTGACTAGTCAACAAGAAGTCCCTACTCAACCTCTGTAGGCATAGTATTTTACCTAGAGCCATATCCTTCCATTGTATCCCCAATTCCCTCAAAATAAAGGTTATATAGTGAATCCAAACTAGAATATCACATCATAATTCATGAAATTTCAATAACCACATTCCAATTCATGGATTAATATTCATAGTTGGTTTACTCATCAAACCAACATTCCACACAAACCATTATTCTATTATGCTTCAGTTAAGGTAATCCACCTTTGACTACCCATCCTCCACCTTAACCAAATGGTCCATCAATTTTCTTGGAATAAGAACTATAATAAATGAAGGATGTAATTGATACCATTCAATAAGGTAAGCACACCAAGAAATCCAAGTTAGATGATGTTTTCATACCCATTCAACATTGAGTATCTGTAGATACCTTTTCCTCTATGGTATGAACAACTAAAATTTGATAAATATAAGGGTAAAGGAGACCCTAAGTCCCATTTTATAGAGTTATTTTTTTCTTGTTATCTAATAAATTATAGCAACATTTACCTCCTTTTATTACTTGAAGTCTATCAAGACATGCTTTGGAATGGTTCCTAAAATTGCCAAAAAATTTTGTGTCTAATTTTGATGACCTCTAAGATAAATTTATGTAACATTTATCTTATAATATCAAACATGAGATTTCATTGGTAGATTTGACTCAGGCCAAATATAAATTTGGTGAAAGATTTACAAGATATCTACATAGATGGAGAGCCTTACTAGTCACTTCACCCATAACTTACCAAACAAATAATTGGCCACTATGTTTACTAAAAAAATTCATAGTGAGATATCATATCCTCTAGATATTTAGTGTGTACATACTTTCAAATATATTATTGATAATCATTTTCTAATTAAAATTTTCCTTATTAACAAAGGGATTATCAATTTAGCCTCATCAAACCAAAACCAAGGAATGGGTTAAGATCATAACCATAACCAAGTCTAAATGCAAATATCAACACCAACCTAGGCCAATAACTATGAGAAATACAAAAAATACAACCATAATAAAAATATTATTTTAAATGGAGTAACTAAGTTAAATCATATCCAAATGGTACAAACACTGTCTTCTCAACCTATGCCACAAATAGAACTTACTCCTCATCAATAGCCCATTCAATAAGTGTAGCCTTCATAGCAACCTAGAGCATCTCCACAAATTTAGAAACCACCACCTTTGTAAATTCCTTTTCCATGAATAAAACCCACTCCTCAAGTCTTTAATGACCTTAATAAAACTATATAAGCAGTGTTTCATAATTTAGTCATAACTAATATGATTCGCTAGCCAATTCTAAATCACTATCTTGAGAGTATTCCATATTCAGACTGGTATAGAGAAAATGAGTTTTGTGAATACCATTGTGTTCATGGACATAACCTATGTCATTATGTGTAGATCAAACACATCATCAAAAATATGTTAGAAAATGGGGAGATTACATTGGATAATAAAACATATGTGTTTAATTAGAACCTTGGTATTTATCAAAACTCTTTTCCATATCTTAATGATAATAATCAATAATAACCAAAATAATGGCTAGACTAGAAATAACCATAGTATCAATAGTTGTGATAATAAAATTAATACCAAAAATAATAATAGAATGGGAAGAACCAAGGCTAGAATGATTCTAATAACTAACATACTTACAATGTAGTTACACATGACTACACCAAAGTTTTAGGTCATATTGAAGGAGGTCATGTTTCAAACATCACCATTAATCCTTGACCAAGTGATAATAGATGAGGATTGTTTCTAAATAATTCCAATCAACCCATCTATCCTAGTAATCCTTCCTTGACCTAGGATTGTAAATAAGTACAATAATAACTAGGGATTACTATTTTAGTAACTTATACCAATAACTCATCATTATCTCATGACCACAACCAAGTGCACTGGTAATTGAGACTTATCCTATATAGCCTATCACCATCATAATTATTTAGTATAAATAGTCATGTATCCAATCTTGATTATGTAATCATAACTCAATAGCCAAATATTACCATTCTAGGCCCACCACCTCCTCCTAATGAACTAATCTAACCAACTATGTTGGATAGGAATAAGACATATACCATTGTTAAGGAAAGGACATGTGATATTATGTAAAAACTCTAGAAGACACCTATATAAATCTCCATTCTAGACCTATTACATATATATACTATCCACACAAACATCCTAATAGAACTCCTTGACCAATCCTAAGTTCGAAATGACATAACCCTAGACAAATTCCATGTTTTGGATAGACATCTATCTTATAACCAATAATTTACCTTTAACCAAAGTGATATGTCATCCTTTGGCCCTCTCCATAATAATCCCATGTACATTAAGTTATCATCGTGCAACACAAAGTCACACATGTCCTCATTAATAATGGACTAGGCCTAAGTATTATGTCTCTAAAAATCACTAAACATCTCAAATATATAATAGTAGATTTATATCCACAAACAATTACTATCAAGTCATATGATAATGAAGAGAAGGAATCAAAAGGCACCATAATCTTACTAGTTATCATTGAGATCTTGACCCATGATACACTTTGCCAAGTGTTATACCTCAATCTATCATACAATTTTCTCTTAGGTATACCTTGGATACATTAAATTCATCCAATCCCTTCAACATTGCACTAGTGTCTATAGTTCTCACACTCATGTATGGAGGTCACCATCAATAGAGATTTACATCCCTATGAGCACTACAAACATTTGGAGGATGAGTATGAAATCTAAAGCTACTACTTTAGGCTAATCTAATTCCTAAAATGGATAAAGACAAATAAATACTTATTGAATTTCTAAAGGCTAATCTCATAGACATAGATAGAATTGATTCATATTCATATATACCTTCAATTAAAATGTCTAATAATTTTACCATCTCATCCAATGGATCATGAGAGTATTTAAATCATGACACATTTCACATTGCTAATCTTTCACAAAACCCTAAGTCCTATGGAATACCTAAAGTTAAACCACCTTGAATAGAATTAAAATGAAAAGGAAAAGGAAAACTCCATGGTCCAACTCTAATCATTTTCACACTAGCCTCTAACAAAGAATAGGACCCACTTTCCAATAATTAATCTTGTTCATACAATGCCAAGTTGGGTGATTGTTAAAAAAATGCCAAATATACCATTCATAATAGGATCATGGATAACCAAACCTATGAAGAAGGAGGAATTAGGCCAAATTATTAGGGAAATCTTGAGCCAATTTCTATAACTTAATATAAATGAACTTATGTTTTTTTATTTAAACCTCTTAGGGGTGACCCCATGTATCTTATTTATGTTCCAATGCCAACATCTAGTGATGATGATGCTAATAGTGAAGCAGAGTATGATCATAGAATTTATGAATACCTTTCCAATACCAAATTATTTGACAACATACCATTTTTACCATTACCCTAGTGAACTAACATAACCCACTTCCTATTTATCACCCTCAACTTATGGCCTAGGACCAACAATAATCTAAAGTTCCTATAGATGAGTTTGAGAATGATGAGACCTTTTGCAATTTTCTAGGCTTAATAGATAATATTATGTTGGAAAACTACAAATAAGGGTTATCTATCAAATTGGATTCTACAACCTATTTTGGAGAGTGGGTAAACATCCTTAAACAAAAAAAAGAATAAAATATTGAGATCCCAAAGTGAAAATCTCTTTGAGGCACTTTTAGACTAGGGTAAAAGTAAAGAGAAAGGCCAGTCTTTTGGTGAAAACCTATTTCAGGAACCATTAGATGAGGGTGTTCACCTTTCCTCTAATGAAGCTCAAGAGACTACCAACAATGAACTTGATTTCAAGTTCAAGTTTAGTTCTGCAAAAAAACATGCCTTTGATCGAATTGCCCAATGATTTTCAACAATATTTATGACATGGCCATCCCTACCATTGGAAGATTCATATTCATATTATTTAGGTGAGATTGAAGAACCAATCTAAATAGATGACTTGATAGTTATAGGCCAATTAAAATTTTTTCCAACCAATCTAGAAGATGGCTCAACTCTCCTTGTAGAAGATACGACGAAAGTCAACATCAAGATTCTAGATGACCCAAAATGGATCAAATTAGACATGCCCCTCAATAAGGAGGAGTGTGAAATATTTACATCCCTTTTGAGGAAATTTATTGACATATTTGTTTAGGACTATTCATACATGGTAGGTTTGGACCCTACCTTAGTATTACACCACCTTATTTTACATCTTGATGTCAAACTTATGAAGTATAAATTGCACAAGATGCATCCTTATTTTATTGTATTAGTAAAGAAAGAGTTGGAAAAACTCTTATAATTAAGATGTGTCCAACCGATCAACTACTTAGAGTGGATCTCAAATGTTACACCTATTAATAACAATCTTGATGGAATCAAAATATACACTTATTTCAAAGATATAAACAAGGCCTACCCCAAGGATGAATTTAATTATCCAAATATTGACATGATATTTCACTCCATAGTGGGCTATGAAATGCTTTCACTTATGGATGGATTTTTAAGATATAACCAAATCTAGATTATGGTAGAAGACCAACATAAGATAGCATTTAACACTTCATGGGGAATATTTTATTATCAGGTTATGTCATTTGGTCTCAAGAATGTTGGGGACAAATATCAAATATCCATGGCCATCATATTTTATAATATGTACATGACATTATTGAAGATTGTTGACAATATATTGGGTAAATTGCAGAACTATGTTGATCATCTATCCACACTATGGAGAATATTTGAGAGGCTTCATGAATACAAGGTTAGACTTAATCTCAAGAAGTATGTTTTTGGTGTAACTTTAGGCAAATTATTAGGATTCATAATCTATTATAGATGAATTTGACTTGATCCCCATAAATTAAAATCTATTAATAAGATGCCTCCTACTTGCAATTTGAAGCTACTCCATAATTTTTAGGACAAAATTAAATTTATTAGGTGATTCATCTCAAAATTAATTGGTAAATGTCATCCATTTACACACTAAATAAGGGTGTCACATTTCATTGGGATGATGAATGCTATAAATCCTTTCAATGCCTATAGGAATATCTTACCAATCCACCTATTTTATTACCACTAATGCTAGGAGAGTTATTTATACTATACTTATCTACCATAGACAAATACCTAAGGGTACTTCTCACTCAACATGGTGACAATGGAAAATAACATGTCATATACTATCTAATGCATATATTGGTCACATATGAACATAATTATATGTCTATATAAAAATATTGTTTATCTATTGACTTTGAATCATAGAAAATATGGCATTACATGCTCAACAATAAGACCATGGTTAATTCCAAAGTAGATTCACTCAAGTATCTACTATCCAAGATAGATTTAAAAGGTTGCATGGATAAATGTATCATACTTCTAAGTGAGTTTAAGATAGAATACATCAAATAAAAAACTATATAGGGACAATTACTTGTAGATCATCTTGTTGAATCTCCCCTTACAAAAACCAAACCTCTCAATTTTCAATTCTTAGATAAGTACATCATGACCATAATTAAAATAAATATTGAGGAGAAACACTAAAATTTGTATTATGATGGCTCATTCACATCACATAGATCAAGGGAAATCCTATTATTTATTATACAATAAGGGTATCTTATCCCTAAATCATTTTTTATCATATTTACTTATACTAACAATGTGGTTGAATATGAATCACTCATTAGAGGGCTTAATTAAGTAGTACAATGGAATATTCTACATCTCAAGGTTTATGGTAATTCTTAGTTAATCATCAATAAGGTTATAGACTAGTTTTAGACTAGATATGATAATATTTTGTTAGACAAGGCCATGGTTGATGTCTCGAATGATATATTTCTAACATATAATTTGAACACATATTAAGGTCTAGTAATAGGATCATGGATGCTATGACCACCATTATTTCATTGATATTTCACACCAACAAGGAAAAATAATATCAATTCCTGATTGAAAATCTTCTATCACTTGCTCATGAATCTTCAACTATCATAATGATCTATGATATTATTGGTCACACATCTATATGGTATTCAGACCAATTTACCTATCTTGATGACCATATCATAGTACCTTACCTATCATGTAAATAATGAAATACCTTTACCCATAAAGCCTCACACTATAACTTACTTGGCCCAACCCTTTACTACCACATCTTTGATTGACCTCTCCTTAGTTATTTAAATTCATCAAAAGCAACATTAGCATTACAAGAATTTCATGAAGGAATAGTGTATCCCACATAAGTGGGGTTATCCTAGCCAAAAATCTCATAAGGCCATTTATTATTGGCTAACTATGGAAGTAGGTTTAATTACTTATGTTAAAATGTGTGACAAATGTCAAAGGCATGCCAATATAATTCATGCCCTAACTAAAACACTAAAACTAATGCTTACACTATGGCCATTTGTAACATGAGGAATTGATCTAATTGGTAATATTATCCCTACCTCATCTGATGGCCATAAACATATCCTTACTACTACTAAATATTTTAATAAGTGGGTTGAATATATACCCATCACTTACGTGACGAAAATAAATTTCTAAGTTCATATTTAATCATATCATTTATCATTATGGTATCAAATATAACATTATATCTAATAATGGTAGATCATTTAAGAATAATGATGTCAAAATGCTTTATGTTGAGTACAATATCACCTAACATTTTTCTACCATATATTACCCACAAAGTAATGATCAAGCTAAGGCATCTAATAAAACCATTATCAAAATCCTTAAAAATATTTCCAATGATCATGGCCATAATTGGAACCTCCAAATATTTTCTACCCTCTAGGTATACTGCACTAATTATTGTATTCCAATAAAGCCACTCAATATTCCTTACTTTGTGGAATTGAGGCCATTCTTCCCATCAAGGTTGAGTTTCCTTCTCTACATATCTCATTCAAACATGTCCTAGATGATGAAGATTACCAAATAACTCTCCTATAAGAGCTAGATTTACTTTATGAAAAATGCATGGCTACTATCAACAGCCTTCAAACATACCAAAATAGACTCTATAGTCATTATAACTAGTGAGTAAAATATATAGAGTTCCATCTTGGTAATTTTGTATTCAAATAAAACCAAAATAACACCATAATCAATAAGAAGGTAAAGTTAAAACCTAATTATATTAGCCCATATATCATTATTGAAAATTATGGATCCAATGCCTATAGGCTCATTACACCAGATGGAGATGATGCTGATGAACATCATACACCTTAAGCATTATTTCACTTGAGAGAATTAAAGTATTATCTATGAGGCACATTTGTGTTATACCATATCATCATCTTATTTATACCATATCATATACCATATACCATTATACCATACCTTCACTATTAACCAAATTTTATTTTAAATATCCCTCCTCACTCTTTGCCTTTGGTTGTGTAGACACCTAAAACTAGCCACAACTAACCTTCAACCAAACTTTGGACTGATTCCTATAAACCATTAAAAATTAAGCCTATGAATCATTAAACATACCAAATTTTCTGCTGCATCATTCACCAATGCTAGTAATCATGTTGAAACATCCCTAATTGGGTATTTTATTGTATTCAATAATAATCTCTAACATATTCATCCCTAATCACCTTATGGCATCACAACTATCAATTTGGCCTATGGACCCATTAAGTGGGGCACTTGATCAAATCTTGAAAGAGAAAAATGGCTAAACAAAATAAATTAATAAATTAAGTAAGATTACATTCTTAGTTGAATTATCCATTTTAAATTAATGAATATATAAAAATATAAATTCCTAAAATCAAAATATCAAAGCCTTGCATCATTTCCTTTATGAGTTCTCAAGCTCTTTAAAAATATCCTAAAATAGCTAATTTGAGAGACATTATTAGTAATTAAAAATTATAATTAAATGACAAATATTAACTCAACTAGACTTAGTCTTAACTCATGTGCAGTTAGTTTGAACCCATTCCAATCCTAAACTCACCTTTAACTCACCTTGGGTGAGATTTAATTCTTAAGGATATAAATACAAGGCCATTCCTATTGGTTTTTAAGATATTTTTATGAAAATTTATTAGACACAAATATATTTAAAAAGTTATTTTAATGTATTTTTATAATGCCTAAATTCCTTACAATTAGTGTTACCATGCCCAAATTTCAAGCCAAGCAATCATGGCCAAGGTGTGAAGGAGAGAAAGATCCAAACAAGCTTCATTGTCAAATACTTCTTGATGTGAAATCTTACAAATCCATTAAAAAATAAATTTTGAGCTCTAAGTAAGGTAAAAGAGTCTATTATTTTATGTTTTTGTTGTGTTTTCATATGTTTACTTGTTACCTAAGCTATCCCTAGTGCTTAGGCTATAAGTGTTAGGATTTTAGAGTGTTAATTTGATTTGTTTTATTATAATAACATAAGAATAACCTCCCCTCTATGTATTATTTATCCATAGGTCCATCCCATTGGTTCTTTGGTTACCTTCAACAAGAGGATTCATATCAAGTTTTAGTTGTTGATTCAATATTCTAGACAAAAACAATATCTTGGACTAGTATGGCAGTGGTTTGGAAGTTGTATCCCTTATTTAATTTTTTACAAGTGTTCTTTATTATAAATACCTTTGGGAAAATAATTTTCCCACTCTTTGATACTTATTATAACTACCTTTGGGAAAATTAGTACCACTAACCTATGTTGTTATTTGCTAACTATAATTGCCTATGGGAAAATTAGGAGCAACATCTTTACCATACATTTTTGTATCACCTTGCCATTCCTATTGTAATATTATGCCATTTTACTAATTTAAAAACTTTCTTATACCTAATTTAGTTCTCCATTTTAAGGTAGAACTACAGTGACTTGAGGTCATAATAGGACTATGTAGGTAGCACTTGATTAATGTTGAGGTTAGCTCAGTCACCCTCTTTCCACACTCTCACCATTTTAAGAGAAATTTAAGTTTAAATTCTCTTTCCTTTTTATGATTTGGACCATTTAATATATAATAATTCCCAATCAATTTGAGATACATAAAAAAATTTAAATACATTTTTAAATGACTTAAAAAATCCTATAAATCACAAACTCATAAAAATAGGCTTAAAATTTATACATGAGATATAAAGCCTTCAAAATTTTTGGAATTGGCCATCTTGTTTATATAGTTTATTTCTAATACCACCTTGGTCTTTTTACTCCCCTTTCTAGGTTAACTAAATCATCTTTAGGTTCACATAGACTATGTAGGTAGCACTTGGATACATGGGGTATCTCAAGATAGCTCGATCACACCTTATTTTGTTTTTTAATAACTTATTTACCTTAAGGATCTTAATAATCCTAGTATTTCACAAGTATTTTCATGTCTTTTAGTTTATTCATACGTATTAGCCTTAGACATAAGATCTTATTATATATAAATTTTTGATGGTGTACATTATTTATTTAACTTTGATACATTAATAAGTGCTTAGCTTCCTTTTATACACTCACCATTTTTTAAGACCATCCCCTTATTCTTCTACAACAACATAATCATTTTACTATGATTCATATTTTTTATTCTATCCCATATCCGAGGAGAACTACATTTTTCCTGAATTTCTTATTGTATATTGCATCCATAGAACTATGTAGGCTCCTCCACTTGACTAGTGCATCTGGAGTTAACTCAACTACCCATTTATTTTCTTCTATTCCCGTATTTTGTTTGTGTCATTATATCCTATAGCTTAGGGGTAGTGTATTTCATATTCTTTGTGTCATTGTTTCTCTATAGCCTAGGGGAAACCTTGTGTGCTTAGTTTTTGTCTTTTATTTATGCTAACATTGTAATTGACCATTGTTTTCATTTATTTCCTATTATTTTGAATTTGTTTTTCACTTATTATTTCTTGGTATTTTTAGTTTTCCTTATCAGTGTTTTATCTTTCTATGTTTTTGTTTATTTACGTACTTATTTGATTTTGTTTTTATTCCTTGACTTACTATATTTGCATTCATTATGTGATTCCTTGTGCATTATAGTTAAGTCCATCCATATTCATACATCAACATTATCATCATGTTTTTTATCATTGGTTCATTATTTTTAATTGTTTATTATATTGTGGCTCAGGACTTATGCATATTTTGACTAAGTTATCATGGTTTTTTATATCATGATCCATACCATCACATGCTATAGAAAAAATTAGCTTCAGAACTCTTACACTCAATGATGCCAAAATACTTCTCCTTGGTCACCTAAAAAAATCCCAATCTACCTCCATCATTTTCCAAATATAGAGTAATTAAATCATAAATGAATTTTAATCCTTGTTAGTTATGACATGTATCTCCATCCTAGTAGGTTTCCAAAATTCATCTTTCTCCTTTGTACTAGCTTGCTCTTACTTCATGAGTACTAGTAAGTAATCCACCTTTTTCCAATTTGACATATTATCCCAAACAACCATGCCAATGATTATAACTATGTTAAGGTAAATCATTGTGTTTTAATCTACCTAGATGCTACTGATTATAACCACATTTGGGAAAATAATTATCATTCTTCTACCCAATTGGGGTAAGTTTTCATTGATCTAATGATTATAACCACCTTTAGGAAAATCATTATCTATATCTACCCAGTTGGGGTATTTTTTCATTATGCTAATGATTATAAATACCTTTGAGCAAATCATTGTTTTCATTTTTTAATGATTATAGCCACCTTTGGGGAAATCACGATCTCTTTACCTTTACATGCCAATTATTATAACCACCTTTGGGAAAATTATCCTTTTTATATTCCCAATTGAGGCATATCATTATGCCACTGATTATAACCACCTTTGGGAAAATTGGTCCTTTCTACCCCTTTTTTAACTTTAGGTCCCATCATTTCCTTCTTTCAAGGGACCAATTACATACCTTATTTTTCAACTATTCCCTTAAGGGGGCATCTAAGGCTCATTAATTACCTATTAAGGCATTAGGCATACATGGACTTTTCATTATTTGATAACATGTTATTATTCCTATATATTACAACACCTAATTAAATAGGGGAAAACTATAGAGACCTCATTCTGACCACAACTGGGTTCTAATTAGAACTCAAATTGATTCCTACCAAACATTGAGAATGAAGCCTATAAACCACTAAACATCCCAATTTCATTTGTGCATCATTAATAAATGATTAGAATGATGTTGAGGCATCCCTATTTGTGGTATTATATTGGACACAAAAATAACCTCTCATGGATTCATCCTTACTCACCTTGTGACTTAACAATTAGTAGTTTGGCCTATAGACCCATTAAGTGGGGAAATTGATCAATATTAAAGGGATAAAATGTTATTCAAAATGAATCATCTTATTAAACAAGACTAAATTATTATTTTAATCATCCATTTTTAACTAATGAATATCTAAAAATCAAAATTCCAAAAATCAAAATATCAAGCCTTTTCATCATTACCTTTATTAGTTGTCAAGCTCTTCCGAAATATCTAAAAATATCTAATTTAAGAGCCATGCCTAGTAATTAAAGATCATAATTACATGAAAAATTCTAACTCAATTAGATTTAGCCTCAACTCACCTAGGGTTTTTTGAACTCATTCCATTTTAAAACTCAATGTTAACTCACCTTGGGAAAAGTTAATATTAAAGGCTATAAATTCAAGGCCATGCCTATTGATCAACAAGATATATTGGTGTAATTTTATAATTCTCATTTGGATGCAAATAAACCTTTAAATAAATGTTATCATGTCAAATTCATAAGCCAACTATCCAAGTGAAGGTGCCAAAGAGAGATGGAGAAAATAAAGCTTCATTATAAAGACTTATTGATGCACAAACCAAGCAAGCCACTTCAAAAATCCATTTGGATCTACAAATAAGATAAAATAATGATTTATTTTATGTGTTGGTTGTATTTTCATTTGTATGATTATTACCTATGCTCTCCCTAGTGTCTAGGTTAGAGGTGTTAAGTGTTTAGTGTGTTATTTTGAATTGTTTTATTAGACTAACACCATACTAACCTCCCCTCTACATATTCCTTGTTCACATAAACTTCCAATTGGAATAATATCTCTCATGTTGTATGAAAATAACAAAATAACTAAGTAAGAAAAAAAAAAGAAATGTGATACATTAGAAATTACTTATTAGATATATAGATCTTGATTTGCCATAGAGGGAAAAAGGTTTATTGCTCTAGGAATGGAACAAGACTTTGGGAAATTTAAGAAAAAAAAACCTAAAATGTTAGTGCCATTATTTATAAAAAATAACAATCCTTAGTCTTAAATGGAAATAAAAGAGGCCTATTACTATTTGGGGAAGTCAAAGAGTTGTATATTCCAAGGATTTAAGCATGAGTTGCTAACAGAAACAAAATAATTAACCTTGAAGATCTAGTTCATGATATTTTTAGAGGGGTCCCACATTTTGAATAAAATGGGGTGTGTTGGCCATAACAAATGCAAACTTTTTCAAGGAAAGTGATGAGAAGCACTTAGAACCCAAAAAAATTATTTTTCTTTCCATGTTCAACATAGATATTATATAATAGATATTTATTAACCAAAAAAATATGATGTACCAAAGTATCAAAATAACAAGTTACATACTAAGCTTACACTTTATAAATGACCACTAGCCTGTGTGAGAATTGATTTTCATTTCAAATTTATTCCTAGATTCTATTCAAGTAATCAAGGCTAGACTGGTTATCATATTTCCTTTGAGGCATGATTATCTTTATATATTTAGTTGGGAAGTGGTTGGGGAATTAATCTACTACCATATGGATGTCCATGATGCCTTTGTTCCCATTCATGGCCTTTTTCCACTACCATCTAGGCCAGAAAGGTTATGGTGGAGTTTTCATGTATAGCCCTTTTGAGGTAGACTCAAAATTTAGATTCTATATGATTTATTTATTATTTTCTAAGATTCACATGAAAAAATCATTATTTATTAGTCTTATCCATTAAAGTTTTAGGACCAAGCTAAGGGTAAATAGATAAAGAGAAAGTTT
This sequence comes from Torreya grandis, assembly GCA_037957365.1. Taxonomy (NCBI): domain Eukaryota; kingdom Viridiplantae; phylum Streptophyta; class Pinopsida; order Cupressales; family Taxaceae; genus Torreya; species Torreya grandis. Next base: position 331,083 of record JARHVA010003389.1, read on the forward strand.
TGAATAGTTATCCAACCTTTAATCGACTTGAACAATATGGTATCTTCTTGATTAATTATTTTAAGTGTAGTTTGGTATATATATTAGGGTGTAGGATGTTATAAAATCCATTTTATTTCTCTTAGAATCATTGGACTCTCTGATCTAGGATGTCAAAAGTTTCCTTTACTATCCTAAAATCACTTAAATTAAAGGCTTCAACTTGGGTCTCCTTACTCCTTAACAATCCTCCCAGGTTTTAGCCTCTAATTGAAGTAATTACATATAAGGGTTGGGAATCATAAGAAAATTATAGAATTAAAAGGGGCCCAAAGGGGTAACACACAAAACAAAGGAAATCACACAATAGAATAAACACATGACAGAAGTAAACATATAATAAAAGTAAACACATAACTAAAGCAAATCTAACTAATATATACATTACCAACTTTGATCAAGATACTAAAAAACTACATTATAGGGGAAAAATAAGAAATAGTGCTTCAATAACTATCCATTCATTAGAATTTACATCTCATTACCCTCAAGATCCAAGAGATAAAAGGCTTTCTAACCTAGTATTTTGGCTATTTAGTATGGGTTGATCCAAAATGGATCAAATTTTGAATGCCAGCCTTTATTTTCATGGGCCTTGTCCTACATTAGGACTAGGTTAGATATTTTAAAGTTTTTGGTCTTTTCCCTCTTATCAAACAACCTCTTGACTTTAACTTGATGTTTTCTAAATATCAACAAAGCTTCATCTAGGTTTCCTCTAATTGCATCAAGTCTAAGAGTATAGAATTCAACTTATTATCTAGTTCCATGAACTACTATAAGAACTTATAAGTTAGAGAGTGACTAACATGATGGGGTCCAATCCATAGACTAGAAGTAGAGATTTTGAGGGATGTTTTATACCTAGTTTGATCTACCCATATGGAAAACATTAGCAATGAGTGTCATTCTTGAGTTTTTTTTCTTGATAGTGTTAATAAAATTATTGTTACTAGATTCTTCCAATATATTCCCTTATGGGTAGTGATTAGATGAAAACTTCAGTGTGATACCATTATCATAGGCACATTCTATGAATTTTGAAGATTGAAAGGTAGGGACATTATCATATACTAAATATATTGGGACCCAAAAATGGGTGGTTATGGTATGCTCCAGAATTTTTATGACTTTAACAGTGGTTCTTATTTTAGTTACAACTACCTTAGACCATTTGGTGTAATAGTTTGTGCCTGAAAGAATGAACTTATCACTAACTAATAAATTAGGGTTGATGACCCCTATAAAATCTACCCCCATTATGAAAATGACATAGAATCTATAACAAGTTGCATTGGTATTTTTGCATGTATTTATCTCTTAGTAAAGGTATAACATTGGTGTAATAAATAAACATGTGTGTGAACATCTATGAATAATATGGGACAATAATAACCTGCTTAGAGAACCTTATGAGCCATAAAATTTACTGTAAGATGGTTGGCTCCTAGTTTTTCATGGAAAATTTCCATTATCTCCTTGGCCTCTTATTGCGATGCAAACTAAAGGAAGATTATTTCATGGTTTCTTCTAAATAAAACTCCCTTTTTAAGCCTATATCATGTAGCCTTCAACTAGAGGGATCTTCTTTATGTATGGTTAATTCTTAGGGGTGTATTCACATAGAGTATAAAGTACATGACTAGGGTGTACTAGTTTAATTATAGTATCCTATATTGGTCCACCTGGTGTACTATAATCCTTGGGTTTATCTCTATTATTAACTAAGGACTTATCATCTAACTAGTTCAGCCAAATTGATTTCCAATTCATAATTTTATATTTTTGTCATCCATCAACCTCTTATTTTATCTAGTTCATTATGCCTCAATGTTTGATTTATATCTAGGTCTAGGATAATGGCATAACTTGCTCAGAGAACCTTATGAGCCATAACATTTGTTGTAGGATGGTTGGATCCTATTTTTTCATGGAAAATTTCCATTATCTCCTTGGCCTCTTATTGTGTTATAGACTAGAGGAAGATTTCATCATGGTTTCTTATAAAGATAACTCCCTTCTTAAGCCCATATCTTGCATCCTTCAACTAGAGGGATCTTCTCGATGTATGGTTAAGTCTCAAGGGTGTATTCATAGAGTATAAAGTACATGACTAGGGTATACTAGTCTAATTATAGTATCCTCTATTGGTCCACTTGGTATACTATAATCCTTAGGTTTATCTCTATTACTAACTGACTAAAGACTTATCCGCTAACTAGTTTGGCCAAATTGATTTCCAAGTCATACTCTTATATTTTTGTCATCCATCACCCTCTTCTTTTAACTAACTCATTCTACCCTAGCATTTGATTTATATTTAGGTCTAGGATAATGGCACATAATTTTTTCCTAAGGATGTAATTATTGTCAATTTAGCTTATCAATGCCAAATACCAACCCATATAATTTGAGACTTTTCATGGAACTATAATAAGCCTATACAAGGTGACCTACTATAGGTATGTTGAATATAAATGAATTTTTTGATACTTTAAATTTTAAATATGGAGTTAAAATACCTTATAAATAATTCAAAATACCCTTAAACAACTTCATATTCCTGACTTTACCTTAAGTCAAAGTTTCATACTTTTGAAATAGATCTTCATACAAGTTAAAGCATTCTAAAGGCCTCAAAAGACTCCCATATGCTAAATTTGACCCAATTTTGATGTCAAAAAAATCATTTATTTTCCTAAAAATTTCCTTTGACTCATTATTCTTAATATTTTTTCCCTAAAATTTGTTGTTCAAGACTTAAGTTTGAAGATAATGGAAAGGAAGGCAAATTTTCAATAGTTTTCATGCATAAATATGTTATTGTACTGCCTTTTGCATACATAAAAGCTTAATATCATCAAGGGTATTTCATAATAGGTATTTAAAAATAAATTTAAGGAAAAATTATTCAATACAATCCCAAAATTGGTTCCCTCCATTCACCTTTCTTCTTTGCACATAGTGAGAGCCTTCAGCTTTGCAGATGGTACAACCATGAGAGAGAAAATCAAGGTATAAAATTTTTGGAAGAAAAATTAGTCTCAGAGGGATTTGAAAAATGGAAATTGGTTCTCAATTTTTTCTTGTATCCTCTAATAAACATCCTTTTAAACTTAATTCACTCACTATGTCTCCTTCATCCAAGCAGGGAATTAATTTTTTGAGTTTTCTCTTCATCTAGGCATCATGGAAGAAAAATTCAAGTTTGTATATTTTTGCAAGGGCATGATCCACTTTTCCATGGAATTATTTAGTTCCTTCTCATATTTTTCTAGGTCATATGTAGATGAATAAGGAATTATAGTGTAAATCTATAGTCTATAAGCATATGAAGAGAGTTTGTACGATTTAGGAGAGAGAAGGAACATCAAGTTTTATTAGATTCTTGTTTGAATGGGTTTAATTCATGTTACATGTGCCTAATTCAATATTCTCATATTACTCTTCAAAAATTCATAGAAAGGAAGCCATTAATGGCTCTCATCAACTTCATGGAGTGGATTTTTATCAAATTTTAAGGTTTTTTAACATTTATTAAGGATATTAACAAACTCATAGGTTTCTATTTTGGCACCATATACTAGTTCAAAGGTATGTAATCTAATATGTCTTGTTCAAAATGTGCCTATGCCTACTTAAGATCCTCAAAATTATTTTTACATACAATTTTATATTCTTAATTACCTCCATCTTGTTCACTTCCATATCACTATCTTTTCACTATTTTCCATCATTGCATAATCCTATCTTTTCATTTCATTGTTAGTTTCATGATTTCCCATCTTACATCATAATATCACCACCTTACCTTCCACTAATTTCACCTCATGAAATAAATATCAATAAATATTCAATGTTTTTGAGTATACCATGGTGACAGAGATGTGTTTTAAAACCATAACAACTACTAGGAATCATTACCTATAGCCAATGAAAGGTTATGATAGCCAAGAATTTTAATTAAGATACATAGGAAGGAAAGAATTCAAGATATCTCTTTCAAGGTCTTGTTTCATTCCTCTCTCATCAAGTTTCATAGAGAGTAAGGGATCATGTTCATGTTTTGTGACCTTTTCAAGGTTCAAACTTATACACAATCTATATATGTAACATAAGAATGATCATCTACAACCATGATAGCAAACGGTGAGATCAAAGATGTAATATTAGGTCAAATAAAGGGTATGAGAAGAGATTTGAGATAATGAAGAGACTTAATGGAAAATGAGATATTTTGAGTAGTCATAGAGGTTTATTGGTACAAAATTCAAGACCTAAAACCTACATACAACCCATACAAGTGCCAAATCTATGTACACAATCAGGCTTATATGAAGATCTTCAAGTTTTTAAACTAAAATGTTGAAAAAGATGTGAAGTATTTATAAACCTAATTGGATACCTTTAATATGTCCATGAACTATTTTAAGAGGTAGTACCATTGACGAAGATACTAGGCCATCTTACCTTTCATTAAGATAGTCCTTAGATGCTAAGGTGTAATCAAGACCTTCTTAAAGCAACTATAGTCTTTTTTTAAGGAAAAAAATAGTTTAAATGTGCTAAAGAAGTCTATTTAAGGTTGAAAATAAAGTATAAATACTTGTAAGGTACTTATAATATGGATTTCATATACATAATGAACATCATAACATGTTAGGATTGTCTTGGTCTGTACGCATAACCATGTAAAACCTACAACCATGTTAAGATACAGTCATGTTGTCTTAGTCAAGGTTTACCTGAAAGAGAATAAATATATTTTTGTAGCCAAGGTCTCTAATAATTTCAAGGTCTAATAAATTTTAGGGATGTGATGATGATATCATAGAGAAAATAAGCACAGTCAAAAAGGTACCTACATCCATACTAGAGAATAATTCCATCTCATATAGTCACATATTTTCTAAAAGTGTAGTTCAAGATGAATTCATTCAAATACATAAGATTTTGAGGTCACATATACATTAAAAATGATTATTTGACATCTTCAAACTTGTATAAAGATCATGAAATATACTATCAAAACCATGAATGTACACAAGCCTATATAGACTAGGATTATGTAAGGCTTGAGAACATGTTTGAAAAGTTAATATGCTTGAGAAAAAGGTCAGAGGAGGTTTAAAGTGAATTAATGGGTCTTAAAAGCACTAAATAATGGTGTAATTTATATCAAACAATTCCATACCTCCAAACATCATCTATAACACTATTGACAAGGGCAACCATATTGAAGAAGATGAAAAGAAATGATGTCCTAATGGGGCATATAAGACTAAGAAGTGACTAGTGAAGGGTAGTATTCATTGTAAAACTGTTTTATATGGCATATAAAAATCATATCAATCATTATTATACCCAAATTTAGTCCTTTATCATGAATATATAGTCATTATTTACACACAATCAATGCCTAATAGACAATTTTGAGAGATTTTGAAGTTTTTGAGGCATCTAAAGGTCTAATAAAAAATCCATATTTGGTAAAAAAATGGTCCTTATAGATTTTTGAAACCTTAAATTCCATATTTAAGGTATTATTAGTTGTTTATGTGCTCACTTTTATTTCATATACAAACCCCAGTTAGTTAAGCAATCATAAAGGAGACTAGATGCACTTTTGGAAAATTTTGAAGAGCAACAGAGGGTTTAGACCTCATTATAGAGTTTTAAATATATATAATAGTTAGGTTTAGTCCTCATGTGTATTTGGATATTTATTACATTCAAGATTACAATTTAAAATTCCCTTGAGGGCTAGCTAAGCAAGAAAGACCCAAAACAATCATGTGTGCTCTTAAGACCCTTTGCTTATTTTGAGATTTGTTGAATATGTATGAAATTTTTAGATATTTTTAATAGGAATTGTAAATTTTATATTATTTTCATAATGTCATTATAGATGAGGTAATAATCAAACTTAGTCACTTAGGGTTTGACAAGCTATGATTGTTTAAAACCCTAGGCTAGAGGGATCAAGGCATACTAATTACAAGGTCACTTTGAGGATAAAAAAAGAATAATATAATTATGAGAGAATATATAATAGGTTTAAAAATAATTAAAATATTTCCTTGGAGATGAAAACAATTGTATACCTCTACCTTAATCAGAAACATAGGTTAAGCAATCACTCCTACAAGTGTAGTCAAAGGCATCAAGGCAAAGTAGAGTTTATGAAGAAAAAGGAAGTAAAAGGAGATGTAAATAAATGTGAAAAATGTGTTTTTATCCCAAATATAATCCTATAGTTTACTCAAAACCTAAAAATAAGTATTACGCCTTTTAGGTCTAAATCTAGTCTTAGGACCTATAGGCTCACACTACCATCAAGGCATTTCTAGACATTAAAAAGAAAATATTACATCATGAGAAGGTTTTAAATTTTTTTATAGGTATTTTATTAGGTATTAAAATATATAAAGATAATGGAATAGCCATTTTTGGTCCAAAGAGTAAATTCAAACTACATAGTCCATACACTCTGTTTGAGCTTCCTATTTAAGTTCTCATATCTTTCATAACAGGAGGAGTTTGACCAAATTATCTTATAATTATTGAGGATACCTATGCACTTAGAATAAATAAATTATTTAGGCTAGTTTAAAATATGAGATTCATGAATCATCACTAAGACTATAAGAAGCTCCAAAATACAAGTTGAATCCTACATGCAAAATTCTTTACCTACGTATATTTGCACACTTTTTGCATGGGAACCCAATATCATCAAGGAATTTAAATGATTATATGTAGTAAATATTCATGGAAATAATTTTTGGTTTTGAGGACCATACTTTATGAACCATCATTAAGAAGGTTCACCTGCAAAATCCTCCTAAAGATCAATTTTGAGAAAAGTGAAAGTTCTTACAATCAAAACCCCATGAATCATCCTAAAATATATTGTCACATGAAGTAAAATAAAATAAGTTAATATCAATGGTATCGTGATGTATGAAATTATATGGCCATGGCAGAAAATAGAGTCTTTTGAAGAAAAAGTGTAGAAAATAGAGGTACAAGGTAGTTTAATGGATTAACATCATTGTTGAGAAAATCTTAACTATCAAATCATCAGATGATCAAAAATGTGCCTATAAATTCCCTAATTGGTCTATTCAAAATAGCTAATCTATAGAATTTAAGATAGTTTAACCTAGTCAACTAGTTTGACTAATTTGTAGGTATTGCTTGCCAAGGAGGACTCATTTCATGATATGGAGTGTTTTTATAGGCATAAATATCATTATATTTTCATTTTATAATGGTTTCATGTAGGCTTTTATAGTCATCAAATAGGATAAGTTAAGCTACTAGGCCTAATTGGCCCAGTAGGCCTATTTGATCAATAAAGTGAAGTGAATAATGGCATAGAAGGGATAAAAAATGAGTTGATATAGGATATCCATGTCACATAACTAAAATTTTAGTTTATAATCACATGTACTACTATATATAAGTGGAAATCAATGCAAAAGAGGGATAATGAATAAGTTGGCTAGTCTTAAGTGCCAATCACTCTAAGTTAACTAATCATTGATTAAAAATCAATGCATGTTCCATGGTATTCATGAAATAAGTTTCATTAAATTAACTTTATCTCATGTTAAGAGGATTTATCTAACTAAATAATGTCATAACATGCTATAGGATAAGTTTTAACAAGTTATTATGGCCCACCACCTTGTTTTCAATGCCAAAAGGAGCATGCAAGAACATTTAACAAGAAGAGATATTTTGAATACTATTAATAAAAATTTATAACTAAATTAATACTTTAATTGATGTTTTTGGATGACTCTTCTTCTATCATTTACATCACATTGGCTTATTCTCTCTTCATGTTCTATATATTCAAGCTTTTAAGCTTATTTTTAGGATCCCTATCTTGGGCATGATGAAATTCTACCAAGAGTGAGATTTTTAACCTCTTGAGATGAATAAAATGACTATTTATAGATTAATTGATATAGGTTTTGGTGTGATTATGTTAGTTTTATTTACACATGTGGTAGTAGTTTCTCACTTGGTAGGTTCTAATATCACCTAGTTACTAGTATGTCATCTTATGCACGTCATATATAGTGTTTGAAGTTGAATAACTGATCTAATAATGGAATTATTGACTATTTAGTGCCTTGAATCATGCCTTCCATCATTTCCCTCATGATTTAATCACTTAATGAAACCTTTATGTGAAATACTATTTCATAAGATCCGCTTGAAATTATAAGATTCAATTATTTGAATTGTTTATCAATGTTATTTGGAGTTTAAATTGAGTGTTTGAACTAGAAATATAGGTGTATCACCTTTAGTATAATATGATCTCCCTTTTTAATAATCCTTCTAACTCTTTTCATCTTGAAACAAAAGTAGGTTTTAGTAATAGATCCATAATTTATACATAAGAGGAGATACCCTCATAAATATAGAGGTTTGGTCTAAGTATAGTTTTCCCACACTTATAGACCAATCCAATGTTAGTGTAGGTTTGAAGAAGATCTGAGCAATTTACTTCAGTAGGGTACAACTTGGGTTGCTAAAAATTTTGGAATGCTCAATGAGACATAGATGCAATCCATGGCAGTACTCATTTATAGCATCTTTATCTTCACAAGTGGTTTCAATCACTCATATGGTCATAATATTTGAGGTAAAGGGCATATTTTGTTCATAAATTCATTGATTTTCATTCATTTTCTAGGTTATAGCATCCTATAGAGTAGATTTTGGTCATTCGTCTCATTATCAACATCCCTATGATCCATCTCAATTCCAATATGATCTATATGCATCTCATTTTGACCCTTATCAGCCCTTCATTCACCTTGAGCAACAATATGAAATCCATTAACAGGCCTATGATCCTTTTAAACCTCATTAAATTCCTTTATAGCATGCTTATAAATCTAATCAGTCATGGTAATCTCATGACATTCCTAATCAACTCAATCAAGTTCCAAAACAATCCATATCAAGCTTCAAATAAATGTTGTTTAGTTATGAGAAACAAATGGTGAGCATAGACATTCAAAATATTTATGGAAATGAGATTTCAAAACATGAGATTGAGAGCATGAGGGCTTCATTACAACAAAATCAAGAAGTTTGTATATCTTTCATAAGACAAGGCCATTCAAAATTCAATGATGATATCTTTGACATAGGTGGTCTAATTGTAAATATTGAAGAGAGGTTGGTAGTTCATGAGAGACATTAGTTCCCCATTGAACTCCCTTTTTATTTTTATGAATATCCAACAAATGTATATCATAACCCTCAAGATTCTTCTCAAGCCTTGCAAAGATTTCTTAATTGGAAGTCTATCTAAGAGAGACATCAAAAGGTGGAAGAAGTGTGTTTAAACAAGGCTAATTTTCATATTTCATAGGAGATCATACAAGAACCTTCATCTTCTAATTAGTAGGGAGAGATCTCTAATAGGTTGGTTCATAACTTTAAGGTTCACCTTGCCAAATAAGTGAATCTTAAAAATTAACATCTTCAGTAGTTAATAGAAACTACAAAAGTAACACAATATCAATATAAAGTACCACCATTCACACCCATGGCTAAAAAAAGTACAACATAAGAAGTTATTAAACTCAAGTTTATAAATTAGAAACAAATGTAGTAGTCAAGGAAGATTGATGAGTAGTCAAGAATAAGCCCAAGTGTTAATCTGGAAAGTAAGAAAGAAATCACTCAGCTTCCACTCCTCCCTTATCAAAATCCTAAGGACTTTCTTTCATGAAAAGTTATTCAAGATAACTTGCAATAAAAAGATGAGGTGAAGGTGATCAATGTTGAGGTGAAGGTGATCAGGGTTTCGGGGCCCCTTCAAAACCTATTTTTACCTCTAATCTAAAACTTGCAATAAAAAGATGAGGTGAAGGTGATCAATGTTGAGCAACCCCATAAGTATAATCAATTATCTATGGAAACACCATTAGATTTATCTCACCTTCTTAAGTATTTTTAGGCATCCAACATGCCAATTCTTGAGGAGCCTCTCCTTTTAGAGGTAAGTGAAGAAGTTTTAGCTAAGGTATATGAAGATGGAAATGAATTGAGTGATTAAAAAGAGGACATAATCATTGGGATTGATTCACTCTCTTAGAATTAAAAAGATGAGGTGCAAGAGGTTACTAAGATGCATGATAAGATGTAAGTACAAAAACAAGTACAACAAGAAGAAGTTACTAAGATACAATAAAAAGTGTAATCATATAAAATGTTAAAATTATTATCCTAAGTGTGACTTATGACACCCAACCCATAGGTCCCTCTTACATGCTATCATAACCCTTCTAAATACATTTTTGTCGATTCCCAATCATTTGTAGACTTTCACGACCTGATTCTAGCTTAGCCAAGATACTTTCCCCATGGTTATTCCATTCCCCTAGATCTCATACTTGTAGGACAATATCACCCAACTTGGACTATAGTTCTAGACCCTAGGGTGTCCCAATTTTAGTGTTCCTATCTAATCACATTTTGAGCACAGGTGGCCATTTTCTCTTGATTCCTCTTCTTCATTATGTAAAACTAGTGTGAATGCATTTAACCATGACCAATATATCTCTATAAAATCCTATTAAAATTTCATTTAGAAGGGGTTTGAAAATATTACAAAATAAAGTAAGAATACAAGTAAGACCACTACGGTAAATTACCTATTCTTTGCATACATCCATCCAATACAACTACCAGCATATTCAAACCCACACACCAATCCCTAGCCACCTCAAGCATACCCAATTAAGAACTATTACATAAATCACATCAAGTGGGAGAACTACATATGGTTTGATCCCTCTTTGGAGTATTGGTATGTAGGCAACATACCCACATAATGGGTGTGGATACACGTTTAGTGAATTTTACACACTAACCCCCCCCCCCCCCCCCGATTTCTTAATTTTTATTCAAAAATAATGAAGGTTTATATTTTAAATATTGAATCAGATCTACAAGGATATCTATTGATGTTCAGAACTTGAAATTTCACATGTAGGCTCACATAGGTATAGCAAAAAAAGCATAAAAAACTTAGATCTCTATGACTAGTTTTGACAATAGTGGCAGGACCTAGACTATAACACCAAACCTTGAAGTATAATGTTTTTAGTGATCTTTTCCTTTCACTAAATGAAATCTATATCCTAGTTCACAACACTGTCCTAGTCTTACATAGCGGGTATCAACCTCTGTCTCAGTTCTATCAACATAGTTTCAAGATAAGTTACATTTCTCCTTATTCATTTGCTATTTTTAGAAACCTACAAAGGTCAAATAAATTATAAAAATTAGTACTCTATTTATTAAAATATTATTTCATGATTTAGTCAACCTAGACCCTTAACTAAATTAGGAATAAGACTCAAATATTCTCAAAATAATTAAATCATTTGGTAAACCTGACTTACTTCATTTGCACATAAAAACCCTATAAACCCTAAGATACATTCCTTGCTAATTTTTACAATATTTTTAAAAAAAATTCCTAAATATTTCAAATCAAAAATTCAAATTTATTTTTTAATTTCCTTAGTAATTTTTAAAATCATTTATTCCAAAGCCTAGTTCAATTTACTAGGTCCTTTTGTGCACAAAAACCCTAGAGACCCTAGGGTAATTTTTTTCCTAATTTTTAAAAGTTTTTTTTAGATTTTTACCTACATATTTAAATCAAAAATTCAAATTAAATTTTAAAATTCTTTATTAATTTTTGAAAATAATTAGTTTTCAAAATCTTAGTTTCCTATACTAGGTCCCAGTATTTTCAAACCCTAGACTAGGGTTTCAAAATTTAAATTCTTATTTTTATATAAATTTTTGAACATTTTTTTAATTCAAATTTCTAGAGTAATACCTATAGTATGCACTATAGAGAATATAAGTAGGGAACCACTATAATTTAATTCTAATTTGGATAGCCAATATGTCAAATTATCATCACTACTAGATAGGAGGTTAATAACATTACCTTATACTCATCGATGAGATCCACGTCTCTTACATAGATAGCCACATTGATACTTTTATAACTATCATCATATTTATGGATACAAAGATACTAATTATTATGGACTTTAGGATTTTATTAATAGATGTGATACTAATGTAATAATAACATTCACACTAAGGACACTAATATCTCCTTTATCATGAAACCATAGACTGGATGATTCCATGACTGAGTCATCCTAGGGCATTCAATGTCATAGGAATCATCAGTTACTCATCATGATAGTATTGTAGTTTCTAAGATAGAGCCTCATTAAATATCTCTTATCCCACCTATTCATATAATGTGGAGACCAATATAGTGAGAGAATCCTACATATAGTAGTGTAGTCCATGGAGTATATAGTTTAGTTTCATATACATATCCATCATAGTCAGAATAACCATAACAAAGTACCACTCAAGATAGATATTCACTACAACCACATTTTTTTTGGGTTCTATCTCACATAGAAACCCACTAAAGTTAATATTAGATAAACTCACATCAAAAAGTGCCACTATAAATATATATCCACTATGGCCTAGTTTTTTGGTTCCTATCTCACATAGCAATTTGCTACAGCTAAGATTAGATGAACCCACATCACAGAGTACTACTCCTGATAGATATTTACTATGCCTATGTTTTATAGGTCCTATCTCATGTAGAAACCTACTACAATTAATATTAGATGAACCCAAATCATAGAGTACTGCTCTGGATAGATATTCACTTTGACCAAGTTTTTTAGGTCCTATCTTATTAGAAACTTGCTAAGGTTAAGATTAGATGAACCCACATCATGGAGTACTACTCCTAAGATATATTCACTATAGATAATTTTTTAAGGACATATTTCACATAGAAACCTATTATGATTGACATTAGATGATCCCCCATCATAGTTTATAGTTCCATCTTGATCTATTACTTAGTCATACACACCATAGTAGAGGCCATAGGGTATTATTTCATGTAGCAATCCACTATGATTAAGGATAGATGAGCCTCATTCACAACACATAGTTGTAGTTGTGAATCCATTGAGGTTGTATCTTATAGATTCTTCATGTATAAATATAATTAGTGCACCATAAATAACATCAAATACATGCCATGTTCCTACATAGATTGAGTAGTATGGCCACATATTCAATTGGCCATCAAGGTTTAAATAGTGATACAATAGCCATGGGGTTGATATGCATAGAGTGATATCTTACATCGCATTCTACTAATAAACTACATCAACCATATTTTTAGGACTTTAGATAGTTTTTTGCTACATTATTCATATCCAGGGTAGTATCATTGAGGTCTCATGCATCTACACATATAACACATGTTTAGATATCTTATCCTACTACTACATGGGTCCCTAAGATCCTTATAGTTACATAAACTTCTTATACTTATAGGGGGACCCCATAGTTGGTTTCCACTACAAAGATTTTAGAGCATTTACAATATACATAACTTTCATAGCCATAGTCTCAAGCCTTCCATCATGCTTCATAATTATGTACACTCCCTCCCATTGATACAAGACACCATGATAGGGAGTCCCATGAGAATCATTGGTTAGTATCATCTCTCCTCAGGCTTACTTGTACATGGTTTATTTTTTATTGATTGTACATAGCTTATACCAAAAATACCAAAAACATTCAAATATATCTAAAAAATATAAAAACATTCAAATAACTCAAAATAACAAAAATAATACAAAATTTCAAAATCCAAAAACATTTAAATAATTCAAAAACATAAAAACATTTCAATTGTATGAATTATCCATGCTTTACATTTCTACTACAATGTTAGACTTACCTTTGTTGTTCTATGCTATTGTTTGTTGATTTATCTACATTATCATGTTTCTGTTAATCTTCTTTGAGTGTGTGTAGTCACATCTAGATCTTCCATTTCTTCACTCTACCCATTGAGTGGGGATCTTACTTCTACATTCAAGGCATACATTGATATATTTACCCAATGGGGGCATCTTATTCATGACTACACCATCCAGGTTATGTTATTCCTACACCACACACTCTAGTTATGATGATGATGTACATTAATTACTAGATTACATAGATTACTCTTTCAAACTTCACTAGTATATAACACTTATGTATTTCTTAGCATATACATAGTCTTGTACTCCATGTCTTACATACTTTCACTTCTTGATTTGAATAGTTAGATGTGATAGTATTTATAGCATATTAAATGCCTTTATTTCTTACTTTACATAACTAGATGTGATTTCATTTCTCAGTTCTTATTTTGTCTCTTGTATGTGCCTTAGGAAATTTTCTAATGTGCTTTTCTCCTATTCTTATGTGTGCCTTAGGATATTTTACAATGTCTTTTGCCTATACTCTTCTATGTGATTTTGGCTCTGATGTAAAACTTTCTTGTACTCAATTATATGTGTATATCTCAATTGAACCAGCCTTGTATGCTTACTTTCTAGTTTGAGTGGCACATTCCCATGTCCCTTGTTTGCTTGTGCCCTTGGCAACTCTTGTATGCTTCTTGATTCTTTCCTTTTACTCTTATCACTTATTTGCTTCTCACTATTTGCAATGTCATGATCCACATCATGAATTATGTTTATTTCTTGGATGCCATGATGGACATCATGTTCCATCCCTCCTTGACAACTAACAACTAACCAAAATTACAATTCTAGTAAATTACATTGAACATGTTATTACATTGTTATATCTATCTAGGCATGCTCCTATTGATCTAACAATCTCTCATACAAACCATGTTATATCTTGAGATATCTTATCGATTATCATCACAATATCATATATTCTCATAACATAACAAAATTGAAGGGATTTTTCTTTTAAATTCAATCATTGTAGGGTCCTCATTCCTAACCTTAGAAGAGGGGGAAATAACTAGGGATTTTTTCATAGAGAACATAGCTCCTATTGGTCAAAAAATTAGTTTTAAAAACACTCAAAACAATAATCAAAGGTCAAACTAGGTAGAACAAACTAGAAAATAGTAATGATTATATAGAAATCATCAAATTTAGTAAAGGATAATAGTGTCTAACATGGATAATAGTACCAAATAAAAGGGTGTCCTATTTTTTATGCTCCTATCTAAATATCAAATCACCCAAATTTTATAGAAATTGGTAGAAAGGTTACCTTAGTTATAGTTTTGTCACATATAGACCAGTTTAGACTCAGTAGTTTTAGTATAATTTTTCTTAGAGAATCCAGAAATAGGGGGAATTATGCATGGCATGATGGATCTCACTTCCATTTTTATATTGGTTAGTTGGTTTAAATTTTAGATCATAATCCATGTTATAGACACCAGTGATTAGGGGAAATGTACACAACATATTTGACTTCTTTTCTTTCTGAGTTTAGTATATTACCCAAGCATTTTTAGCAGTTGCATGCCTTATTCCATTTATAAGTGGTTGGCATCATTTTAGAGTGGATTTCATATAAGCCTAACCTCCACATTCTCAAGTGGCTTCCACATAAGCTTAGTTTCTAGTTTTGAAGTGGCTTACATACAAGCGTAATCCCTTCCTTTAAAATTGGCAAGGATTTTCCTAGTTTCCAACACACACTCAACTATCCATACCAAATTGTTAGATTTTGGAGCATTCATGAGCTTCAAGAGCCATCTCATATGACACACATTCATACCAGTATAAATTCATATCTTCAATTAGTGGGAAATAATCAAGCCAATGGTATAACTAGCCTTTGTATTCCTAATCTACCTACTTAGAGGGACTAGACACACGGTCCAAACATCAATCAGCACATGCATGACCACCTATCTTCACTTAGTGAGTGATGATGGAGCCAAAGGGAGAAGGAGGTCCATTTCATCTATTTTGTGGAATCTGCAAGTCATGGTGGAAGATGGAGATAAATGCATATTTTTAGTATGTTGCTTATAATGAGAAAGAGGCTTTATGAGTCCGTTGAAGTCTTGACCCTGTTTGCAGTCTGATAGTAGTGCACCATTAGCCTTTGAATTTTTGAGCCACCTTCAAATAATTGATCACTTAGTTTCATTCATGATATTACTTTTGGTACAATACATATCCAACATCACTTAACATCATCTAGCATCACTCAACAACACAATAGGTTTTGTATTGGTCCATGTACCTAGTGAGGTGTATTAATTCCTTTCTCTTCATCTCTCTCTTACCCATATTTGTACATTCTTATTTTAGATATAGCATATCTATTAAGGATTGGTCTACTCTTTTTTTTTAAGATTTACACTTCACAATGTGTTCTCTCTATGTATACCCAACATCACATAGCTTCATGGGCCTTACCCTTGTAGGTAAGTTTAGGTATGTTTTTTACTTTTCTTTTATCCTAGTATTTTGATTTGTTACATCATTAGAATAAAGGAGGGGGGAAATGTAGTCATATAAAATGTTAAAATTGGTATCTTAAATGTGACTTGTGACACCCAACCCATAGGTCCCTCTTGCATGCTCTCATGACCCTTCTAGACAACTTTTTGATGATTTCCAATTATTCATAAACTTTCAAGACCTGATTCTAGCTCAACCAGGCTACTTTTCCCATGGTTATTCCATCCTCCTAGGTCCCATACCTATAAGACATTATCACCTAACTTGGACTATAGTTATGGTCCCTAAGGTTTCCCATTTCCAATGCTCCCATCCAATCACATTTTGAGCCTAGGTGACCATTTTCTCTTGATTCATCTTCTTCATTGTGTTATCCTAGCATGAATGCATTTAACCCATGACTAAAAGATCTCTATAAAATACCATTCAAATTTAATTTATAAGGGGTTAAAAAATATTACAAAAGTAAGTTAGAATATAATAAAGACCACTAAAGCAAATTCCCCTATTCTTTGCATAAAACCATCCAATATAAATACCAACATATTCAAACCCTCACACCACTCCCTAGCCATTTCAAGTATACCTAGTTTAGAATTTTTGCATCTACATAACACTATTACACAAATCACATCATGTGGGAGAACTAAATATGGATTAATCCCTCTTCAGAGTATTTGTATTTAGGTAGTGTTCCCACACAAGGGGTTTGGATACATGTTTAGTTCATCTTACACGCACTAACCCCCCTCTTTCTCAAGTTTCATTCAAGCATATTGAAGGTCTAGGGTTTGAATATTGAATTAGATCTATAAGGAGTTCCATCACCATTCAAGACTTGAAATTTCATAGGTAAGCTCATACAAGGATAGTGGAAAAAATCCAAAAAACTCAAATCTCTGTAACTAATTTGGATAATAGCGATAAGACCTAGACTATAGTGTCAGACCTTGAAGTGTCCTATTTTTGGTGCTCTTACTTTCACCAAATGAAATCTAGATCCCAGTTCATGACACTATCCAAGTCCTACATAGTTGGTATCAACCTCTATCTTAGTTGTATTAGCATAGTTTCAAGATAAGTTACATTTCTCCTTATTCATTACTATTTTTAGAAATCAAATCAATACTTTATGTATTGTAATATTATTTATTTATTTAGTCTCTGTAGACCATTAACTAAATTAGAAATAAGACTCTAATATTCCCAAAATAGTTAAATATGGAAGACACTACAATTGAGAAAGAGGAAGATGGTTCCCATGAACTCATTGGTCCTATGGTAGTTTGCATTCATCATGACAACTCATAAGAGATTGTAGTAGTGGTAGAAAACAAGTACTAGACAACTAATGAAGATGAAGAATAAGTTGACTTTAAGATCATGCTAGATCATCAAGTTGGTGTTGAAGATGAAACTAGTTTAAATGACCAATCTAAGATAGTAAAGGATGATTTACATCCTCATGATCATAATTAAGAGAGTGATGTTTCAAACTATGATATGTTTGCTCTGGTACCTTCTATAATTCATCTTGAAGAAAATCCAAAAAAACTTCATCTTGGTGAAAATCAATCAGTGGGATTGTTTAATATATCATTATTTTAGGTTACTCTTTACATTAAGGTGATCAATTTCAAGTTGAGAGAATGATATCCATTAATAAAGAAGGATTTATCCTTTCAGAAACACCATTCCAAGAAGTTTTATTATCAAGAGATGACTTGTTTGAATATTTCAGGCAAGGTTATAAACTTATCACTTCATCTTTAGATGTCTCTCCACTCTTGGAAGCTAAATATAAACTAAAATGGCCTTACAAAGTTATGAAATAAGATGTTGTAGACATAATACAAGAGACACTTCAAGTTTTTTAGCATGACCATAATCAATAGCTCATGAAAGAAGATTTGGCATTATTCTTACAAAATACAAGGATATGTGAGCAGTATGACTAGGTCTTGGACTCACATCTACAATTCATGCACCTTAAATTAGAAATAGAAGGACAAATTACTTCCCTAAGAGGCTATGAATGTGAAAATTCTCTTATCTATAAGAAAGAGATATCAAGATGTGGAAATCATACTTCAAGGTTTCATGGTGGACAATCAAGTTCTCTATTTGACCCAGGAGGAAAGATTTTGAGTTTAGGTTAATTGTTTTAGTTTATTTCAATAAGTGATTAGCACAAGTAATAGTATTCTACCTTGTTGTTGTGCTTGTCTTATTTTATTTATTCCTTAGGTTAGTTGCATTTGATTCTTATATTAGGTGTGTTATTGTGTGGTTTCCTTTGAGTCTTATTTTTTGTAATAGTCAAGAAAAGTGTTTCAAAGTACAAAAGTATATTTGGTAGTCAAGAGAGTCATTAATCCATGTTGTCATATTTTAGATTGTCATTATCATGTGAAATTTAATGAGTTCTCTTGACTATAAAGCTTTTCAACCCTTGTGAGTCACCAAAAATGTTGGAAATTTGGCCTACCAAGGCTAAATACCAACCCATATAATTAGAAACTTTTCATGGCATTATTATAAGCATATACAAGGTGGTCTACAATAGATATGCTGACTAAAAGAAGTTTTTAAGCCTTTAAATTCTAAATATGGAGTAAAAATTCCACATCAATCATTTAAAATACTTTTAAATACCCTCATATTCATGACTTTACCTTAAGTCAAAGTTTCATACTTTGGAAATAGATATTCATGTAAGTTGAAACATTCTAAAGGCATTAAAAGACTCCCACGTGCCAATTTTGACCCAATTTTTATGTAAAACAAATTATTTATTATCCTCAACACATATTTTGACTTTTTATTCTCATTATCTTACCCTAAAATTGGTATTTCAGAACTTAAGTTTGAAGACAATACAAAGAAAGCCCTTTTTCATGAGTTTTCATGCATAAGTTTGAAATTATACAACCTTTTCATATATCATAGCTTAAGGGAATGAAGAGGATTTAATAAAAGGTATTATAGAATAAATTTAAGGAAAATGGATTCAATATATGCCCCAGAACAATTCCATCCATTTACCTTACTTCTTTACACATAGTGATAACCCTTTAGGTTTGCAGATGGTATGGCCTTGAGAGAGAAAATAAAGGTCTAAAATTTTTGGTAGAGAAATTAGTCTCATAAGGTATATAGATATGGAAAGTGGTTCTCAATTTTTTCCTCTATCCTTCATGAAACATCCCTTTGATGCCAAGGCACTCACTATGTCTCCTTCATCCAAGCAGGTAGT
Organism: Torreya grandis; assembly: GCA_037957365.1. Lineage (NCBI taxonomy): Eukaryota > Viridiplantae > Streptophyta > Pinopsida > Cupressales > Taxaceae > Torreya > Torreya grandis. The sequence continues at coordinate 350,793 of JARHVA010003389.1, forward strand.
AAATTTTCTCTTTATCTAGGCATCATTGTAGAAAAAATCAAGTTTATAGAATTTTTCAAGAGCATGATCCAACTTTACATGGAACTATTTAGTTATTTCTCACATATTTTAGGATCATATGGATCTAAATAAGTCATAAGAGTGAAAATATATAGTCTACAAGCATATTAAGATAGTTTGTATGGTTAAGGAGAGAGAAAGAATATCATGTTTTGTTGGATTATTGTTTGAAGGGGATTCATTATTGTTATATGTGCCTTATTAAATATCATAAAAAAATTATTCAAATATTCATAGTAAGAAAGTCATTAGTGGCTCTCAACATCTTCATAGAGTCACTCTTTAGCAATTTTTAAGGTTTCTTAGCATTTGTTAATGATCTTAGTAGACTTCTAGGTTTCCATTTTGGAACCTTATGTTGGTTCAAAGGTTTATAAATTGATATGTCTTGTTAAACATGTATCTATTCTTTCTTAAGACCCTCAAAATGGTAATTGACATGCACTTTTATGCTCTTGATCACCTCCATCTTGTTCACTTTTATATCATTGTCTTCTCACTATTTTCCATCATTACATAAGCCTCTCTTTTCATTCCATTCTCAGTTTCATGGTTTCCCATCTTCCTTCATCATATCACCACATTCCCTTCCACAAATTTCATCTCGTCAAAGTTATATCAATAAATATTCAAGTTTTTTTTATCATACTTTGGTCATAGAGATGTGTTTTGAAACCATAAATCCTGCTAGGTATCATTACCTACAACCAATGAAAGGTTATGATAGTCAAGAATTTTCATGAAGATTTAAAGGAAGGAAAGACTTCAAGATATATCTTTCAAGGTCTTGTTTAATTCCTCTCTCATCAATTTTTATAGAGAGGAAGGGATCATGTTCATTTTTTGTGTTCTCAAGGTCCAAACTTGTACACAGTCCATGCAAGCAACATGAGAATGATCATCTATAGCCGTGATAGCAAAGGGTGAGATCAAAGATGCAATATTAGGTCAAATAAAGAGTATGATAGGAGGGTTGACATAAAAAACATACTAAAGGTAAATTGATATAATTTAAATAGTAATGTAGATATATTGGTAAAAAATTCAAGACCCAAAACATGCATACAACCCATACAAGTACCAAATATCTCTACATATTTAGGCTTATATGAAGATCTTCAAGTTTTTAAATTAAAATGTTAAAAATATGTGAAGGATGTCTAAACATAATTGGAAACCTTGAATAGGTTCATGTAATATTTTTATAGGTATGACCATTAATGAATATACTAGGCCATCTTTCCATTCATTAATATAATCCTAAGATGCTAAGGTGCACTCAAGACCTTATTAAAGTATCTATAGGCCTGTTTAAAGGGAAATATTTGTTTTAATGTTTTAAATAAGTCTATTTAAGGTTTAAAAGAAATTATAAATACTTTTAATGTATATATAAGATGGATTTGAGATACATAATGAACATCATAACATGTTAGGATTATCTTAGTTTATATACATAGCCAACTAACACCTACAACCGTGTTAAGGTACAATCAATTTATTTTAGTCAATGTTTGCCTAAAAGAGAGGAGATAGAGTTTTTTTTAGCCAAGGTATATGATCATTTGAAGGTATAATAAAGTTTGGGGATGTGATTATGAGATCATAGATAAAATAAGCACAGTCAAATAGGCACCTACAACCATGCCAGAGAATAATTCCATCTCATATAGTCACATATTTTCTAAAAGTGTAGCTCAAGATGCATTAGTTAAAGGAGAAAATATTGTGAGGGAACCTCTACATTCAAAATGATGAGTTATAATCTTCAAACTGGTATAAATCTCATGAAAACTACTATCAAAACCATGAAAGTACATAGTTCTATATGGACTAAGAATGTGTAAGGCTTGAGACATGTTTGAAAAGTTAATATGCTTGAGAAAAGGGTTAGAGGAGGTTTCAAGTGATGTAAGGGGTATTAAAATCACCAAATCATGGTAAAATGAATATAAAACACTTCCATACCTCCAATCATCACCTATAACATTGTTGATAGGGGCATCCATATTAAAAAAACTAAAAAGAAATGATGTCTTGATAGAGCATTTAAGACTAAGAAGTGACTAGTGAAGGCTAAGAATCATTGTAATAAGGTTTTATATGGCCTAACCAAAGCCTATCACTCATTATTATACCTAAATATAATATTTTGGCATGAAAATATAGTCATTATTACACACAATCAATAAACTACCAATGCCTAGTGGACAATTTTGAGAGATTTTGAATGTTTTGAGGCATTTATAGGTCTTATAAAGACTCCAAATTTGGTACATATGGTTCATATAATGATTTCAAACCTCCCAAACCATCTTTAAAGTCTTAAAAGTGGTATAAGTGCTCATTTTTTTATCATAGATAGACCCTAATGAATTAAATAGTCATAGAGGATACTAGATGCACATTTTGAAAGTTTTGAAGAGAAACAGAGGGTTTGGACCTCATGATAGAGTTTGAAAAATAGATAATTGTGATATTTAGTCCTGATATGTCTTGGGATATTTATTACATTTAGGTTTACTATTAGAGGTATAATCATTGAGGTGGGGTAAATCAGTGAGCCCAGATATTTCAATTTCAATTCCAATCCTTTCAAACTATTTAAAAAATCATCATATATCAACGTGGTCAAGAAATATTAAAAAGATATCTCATTCATTTAATGAATACACAAGATGAAACACATAACACATAGTTCCTATGAGAAACCCTCATGGGGAATAAAACCCACTCTCAAGCCTTTAACACATGGACTACTTATCTTATAATAAATTACAGACAAGAGACTAGTCAACTCCTTTAGACTCAAAAACCTTACTCAAATCTTCTTGACCAAAGGCCTTTAGTGAAACACCTATTTCACAAGGAGCAAGTACCCCTAAGGAAGATCATGTCCTTTAGACCCTAATTTTAAGTTAACACCTCCACTTTGGAATATATGTCTTCAATACTTGATGATGGATATCTAATTATATAACCCATGCAAAAACTCCCTCTTTATCTCATACAAGACTCTCACATAGGAATGTCATGATCTCTCTCATTATTCACTCAAATTATCCTCATATGCACACTTGAACTTCTTTCCATATCCTCAAACTACAAGATCACTATTTTGACATCAAAAATGTGACCCATAGATCATACACAGAATCCTCAATCTGCTCTACTTATTAAACCATCCACTAGGCACACCTACTCTTTTTTCCTTCACACCAACACTATTTATGCTCACAAAAGCCAATCTCAAGTCTCAGAAGTCCAAAAACCAACACATTTTATTTCATCATATATAGAAAATTCATAAATTTTTAGGTCAAAAATCTTTTCTTATTAGCCACAATACATGCCTTCACCCTAAATCCATCTAACGTGGGTCACACTTAAGCACAACTCTCTTTCAAATAGGCCTAAGTTACCTTTTAGGTCTTATGGAGACCCATTCACTCTTCTCTAAGAAAACTAAGAACATATGAACACTTTACAACTACATGTACCCATTTTACATGATATATAGGTCCTCCCTAAGTTCCAACAACCATCACAGTACCCTTATACTTAAGCACAATTTGTTTAAACAACATTTTGTGAACACAATCACCATGAATGAATACAAATTTGACCTCAACCTTTTTTAATATGGGATATGGTTAGTCAAACCTTCATAATTCACATAAATAATCATTGTGGATTTTAGAACACTCCTCAATAGATAAATCATCATGAGATATTGAAAAAACATTAGTACAATCTCAAACATCCTTCTAGGGTCACTTGAAGAACATAGTTAAACACATAGTCATATTTATACCTTTATAACTTTAATTGTATGCACTTTCAGACCTTTAAATTTATATTTCCTAGTTCAAATTAGAGTCCTATATAAATTATATTTTTATACCATGGTCAAATTTTTCATAGAATGAAAGTTATGTCTCAAAAACTAGGTACTGGTCTTTTCTTTGTTAAATTCAAATATTTAAAATTCAAACGGTCACAATTAAACATCAAATACAATTTTGTCATCTTGTGTCCTCATTTATTATATTAATCACACACCATTTATCTCTTCCAAACTTTAACTCATATTTTGATAATTACCAAATTTTAAACCTTGAACATTGACCTCATCTTGTTCAATCTTGTAATATTGACCCAACTCGTACCATTGATCTCCTATATGTAGCTTGGTCTTTATCTATGTTAAACATTGAAAAACTTGAAAACATCTCTCCTAATATGCACCATTGATCTATATATATATGAACATCCACTCACGATTATATCTTAGATTAAGCTTGATCTTTATCTTTTCTCAACATTAAACATCAAACACTTATCCTCATCTCCCTTCTTCCAGACATCTTAGAATGAACACACTCAATTGATCCTTTTGTAAGGAGCTTGATCTTTAAATTTGTTAAGTATTGAATAATTTGACCTCTTTGACTTTCTATGTACTATATATATTCACTATATGATCTCTCATCAGCCATTATATCCCAATCTAGTTCTGATCTTTAACATCTTGTAAAAAGTATGGGGACCATTGTTATCTACCTAGAAGGCCAACTTTGGATATTCATATCTCTTACCTTGCTCAATAATATGTTATAAAAATTGGAACATATAATATCTTTTCAAATAGTAATCTAAAAATGTTTCAAACTGATCTTTAAACCTTCATGCATGTAATATAGAACTTCATTAATCTGTTGATTCAGATTTTTTTGCCATAGAGCCAACTATGTCAAAAACTTGTCTAAAAGGCTAACTTTTCACATGCATATATTTTGATGCACTTCATCACATGACCTAAAAATTATAAAAAAATAAACTAAGAATAAAATTAATCAAACCCATATGATTAAATTCTCTTGAAACTTCCACATGTGAAAGATATGCCATCACCAAACTGCTTACTCAGCTCTTTCTTTCCACTTTGCAAATTTGGCTATGGGAAAACACTCTCAAACTACTTGGGAGACCAAATTTGTACATACATATATTTTTTCATGCTTGGTCACATGACCTAATAATTATTCCATAATATAAACTTACTTTGGAGAATCCATCCATATGTCAGTATGATCCTAGAACCCTCACATGTGTGAGATATGACATTAGTAAACTACCTACTCAAATTTTTTACCAATAAATCTAAAATGTCTAGATGAAAATAATGATGAACAGGGTGAATTCTACTCATGCACATAAGAAATCAAATCATATTTACTTATTTTAGGACCATTTAACATTCTTTAATCACCATACTCATCCCTTAACATCTCTAACCATGGAAAAATTGAAGATCAACTAAGCCTCCTTCAAGCATACTAGGACAAACACATTACACACTTTGTCATTATAACTTAGACTATTAAATCACTTCATTCACTCATTTTTACACCTTCATGACATAACCATGATCTCATCTATAACTCTCCAACAATTTCACCTTTTCTTATTTATGTTAACACTCATCAATAAACAACTCACCTTTCTTCTCTCTCTTCAAGCACTCTCACAATAGGAAATTTCCCCCCTTTGACACAGTGGCAAAGTGGGCACCAATTGATCCTAAGGAATTCAAAATACTACCATTAGGATAGGACCACCTTATAAATATGATATAAAATCCCCCTTACCTTGAGCCTACCTATTCTTACCTTGACGACTTCCTCTTGTTCCATGTCAACACTCTCTTCAAACAATCACTACAACCAATGAAGAAGGAACCCACAAAAACATCAAAATCTGATGTAAATCACCAAGAAAAATCTAATAGGGACTCCCCCTAATATTTTTGAGCCATTTCATCACTTGAGCATCTTTAGATCTCCATACACCATGAAGAATCACCATATAGTCTTACTAGCCTTCTCTCTCAAACCACCTCAAGGAACACCAACAGAACTTCATGCTAGTAACCACATTTGAAACATGCACTAAAAAACATATAGAATCACCTTGAAATAATCATGCCTTGCTCTTTTGGAAAAACTAAACAAAAAGTACTCTTCTTCTTACTAGACCTATCTAGTCTCTTTATATCCCAACCTAGAAATTGAAGATCCCATAAATTTTAGTAAACACACAATCAAGACTTGAAACATCATATCTGGAGCACTCTCATATGACCCCTCAATCACACCTATTTACAATAGCTATATAAACCTCTAAAACATACTTACTTCATAAACTAACTTGTTAATTAGGCCTCCATCTTGTCAAAAACATGAATCATTTGAAAAACACAAACATTAAAATCTATATGAAGCTTTATTTGACAACCCATTTGTCCCATTCAACCTATTAATAATCCTCAAAATTTTATTTATAAGAAAAACCATTTTTCTAGCATAGCCCAAAACCCTAGATTCTCAAAACAATTAAAGTCAACAAACCTCCTTCTAGTCAACACACACCTCTAAAACTTCTTGCACACCTAAAGATACCAACAAATAATTCTAGACCAAAATTTGAGATTCCACACTTATGGGAAACAATACATCCTATAACCCATTTTAGGACCTGCATACTCTTAAGCACAAATTGGGAAACTTGATAGTAAACAACAATCTCTAGTTTGACTTAAACATACCTTCAGACCATAAAACCACAAGGATCATACTATAATAGGGTCAATAGACCTTTATATGTAAAAATATCATTTTTACATATCACAAATTCTCTTTTTCCACTTGAAAACCTTCAATGTGACCCTATAGATTGACCATATGCAATTATGAAATCACTCTAGCATCACCACAACATATCTTCCACCTAGATATACCTACTCTAACTAAAAACACTCATATATAACATAATAGGACCATATAAATAATATCATAAAATTGATTTCTTATCCATTAAAAGAAGTCACTTAAGAAGCATAGACAGAGACATCCTTTACACTGTAATGCTCTAAACAAAGTGAAGACAAGAGTGGCCCACATCTCCTTAGTAGCCACTAGAATCCTCTTATAACTATAAGAATTATTCTTCTTTATATTCTTCTTCTTAGTCTCAAAAAGACATCTGGTTCCTTTTCTATATCACTCTCCTTCCCTTCTCAGATAGAATCGATAACACATGGAGCAATTATGGAATCTTGACATACCTTTTCATTTGAAGAATTAACCTGATAGTTTTAAACCTCATCATTACACACTGACAATTGATCTTCTTTGCATGATACATACTCATCAATGGTAGGATATTCACTTGGAGCCATACACATCTCAGAACTTACCTCAACTATCACCTTGGTCTTCTTCTTGAGCTTGGTCTCTTCACTTACAACAGGAGCATACAATGATAGCCCTTGACACTCTTCACCTTCTATAACATTATTCATCATAGAAAAAATATTAATTAGACCTATAGTCTCATTATTATGGATACTTACCACCTTTGGATATCAATGAAATTTATAAAATTGAATACAATTGCATTGATACATAAGTGCACTCCTAAAACTTTCTCTATTTAAATTTCTACCTTGCATTCTAGGATCCTGATAAAACCTATTTTATCTTGTAGGCATTTACATATATCAATATCATGAATCTTTTCATTGTTGTAGCAAACAATAATTCTTGATGGAAACTCAGCTTGTCTTACCTTAATGGAAAATGTTTTTTGAAGTGTCCCACATCATGATAGTTGAGACATTTAATTTTTATCACCTCTTTTATCTAATGACCCCCATCATAGTTCTATGCAATCTCATTTCTAATAAGTCTCTTGCATTCTCTAGCTCTATGCCTAAACCAATTACAAGTATAGAAGTAACCATTAAAATTTACATACCTCATGGAATTATTTTGTCTAACCTATTTTGTATTTATTATGTGAACACCTTCATTTCTTGTCTACTGATTTATATTCAAAGTCAGATTGTCCTCATTCACATTAGTCTTCATCTTGTATTGAGTTGCATTCTCTAGTTTTTCTTTGTATCCAAGACTAGTTCTATCACTTGCATGATTTTAATCATTCAAATTATTATTTATATCACTTGAGATCTTTTCAAATCTCACAAATTAATTTACCTTACTAGATGTCTTCTTCAACTTAGATCTCAATGACTCATTTTTAATTACATACCTTGAACATTTATCTTCTTTAGCTTTCAAGTTTCTAAATTGGACTTCCAATTGACAACTAAGATGTTTGGCCATATCTTGATGCTTATTGGTATCTTTGTTAATTATTTCCTCAAATACACTAAATTTATCCTCAAAGTACTTGATTTTATATTTCATCTTCTTATTGATTTTATTCTCAATCTTTAGTTCTTCAAGATAATTTGTCAATGCAGTCTCATAGTCCACCTCATCCTTATAATCATACGAAACACTCTAATTATACTCCTTTTGATGTGAGTAACTAACTACCTTCCTTAACCATGAATAGGGATTCATCTTCAAAAATACCATCATCTTCATGATCATACTATAATTCATTGACTTCACTCTCATATGATGAGTTGTAATCATTTTTGGTGTAGAGACTCTTCTTATCCTTGAAGTACTCATTATTATCAAACTCTCTAAATCCATTTTTGATTTTATTAGGCCTAAAATATATCTTACCATCATCATGACATTGATCATGTTTTTCATCATCATCCTTATTATACTTATGAGGAAACTTAATAAAAAAAATTCCTACCTCTCCATAGTTGAAGCATTTGAGGGTAGTTTACCCTTATACTTACTTAAACCTATTTTCAATTTCTTTAAAATTAAAGAAACTCTTTCATCCTCATCTATATTATAAATTTCACCCTCTGTGGGTTTCTTAACTTGTAAATTTTTCTTTGGCTTCATTTCATTCTTGAAAGTTGCTTCCTTCTTTTGGTGGTACATCATCATTCTTTCTCATCTCATAAGGAGTAAGGGTGTCATGCTATTGATCCATCTTCAATTGAGTAAGATCATGATTTTATTCTATAGGAGATAATTTTGGATCAAATTTTAGGGATAAAGACCTTAATACATTTTGAACTATATTATCCTCTTCAAGGTTCTCTCCAAGACCTATAATGATGTTCATAATCTCATCAACTCTCTATACAAAGAATGCCATAGAATTTTCTTCCTTCATCTTGAGATTTTCAAATTGCCTTCTATGAGTCTACAACTTATCAAGATTGATCTTTGAATCTCCTTCAAAAATGATATATATTTTGTCCCATATATCTTTAGTAAATTTACAATGGATTACCTTGGTGTATTAAATCTCTAAAAGACCACAAGTGATATCATTCATTGCCTTATAATTATTTTCAAAAATCTTCTTATCTATAGCACTAAATGGAGGAGCAGTAGGAGCAACATAACCATCCATAACAGATTTTCATACATCAAACCCTAGGAACATAATTTATGTCCTCATCTTTACACTCTAAAATGAATTATTTTATCCAGTGAACATTAGTGATTGATTAGTAGAGAAACCTCCTTGATGACTACCCATATTGTACCTTGGATCACCTTCAAGTTGTCAAGCCTTTACTAAAGGATCCACTCTGATACCAATTATTAGAGGTAAAATCACTGAGATGGGGGGGGGTGAATTTTTTATCCTAGATATTTAAATTTAGATTCCAATCCTTTAAAAATATTTAAACAAATAACATATATCAACTGGATCAAGCAACATTAACAATAGAGCTCATTCATTCAATTCATACACAAGATCAAACACATAACAAATAGTTCATGTGGGGAACCCTCATGGGGAATAAAACCCACTCTCAAAGCTATAAAACATGGATTACTTATCCCATAATAAATTACAAATAAGAGACTAATCAGCTCCTTCAAACTAGAAAACCTTGATCAAGTCCTCCTGACCAAAGGCTTTAATCAAAAACATGTTTCACAAAGATCAATTACCTATAAGGAAGATCAATCCCTTTATAACCTCATTTTAAGTGAGAACTTCCACCATAGAACTAATGTCTTAAATACATGATAATTGATCTCTAATTATATAACCCATGAATAAAATCTCTCTCTATCTCATATAGGCCTCTCACATAGGCATGCCACAATCTCTCTCCTTCACTCAAACTACCCTCATATGCACACTTAGACCTCTTTGCATATCTAAAAACTAAAATATCACGATTATGACATTACAAATATTACCTATAGGTCATACACATAGTCCTCAATATGTTTTACTTATGAACCCATCTACTTGGCATACCTACTCTTCTTTCCTTCGCATCAATGCTATTTATGCTCATAAAAGCCACTCTCAAGTCTCACAAGTCTAGAAACCAACACATTTTGTTTTATCATATATAGAGAATTAATTAACTATCAAGTCCAAAATATTCCCTTATTGACCATAATACATGACTTCATCCTTAAGGCATCTAACATGGGTCACACTTAAGCACAACTCTCTTTCAAATTGGCCAAAGTCACATTTTAGGTCTTATGGAGACCCATTCACTTCCTTGACTCTTCACCAAGAAAAATAAGAACATAAAAAACATTAAAAATACATGGACCCATTAAAAATTATATATAGGTCCTCCTTAAGTTCTAACAACCATCACAATGCCCTTCTACTTGAGCACAATTTGTTTAAACAACATTCTGTGAACATAGTCACCATGAACAAATACACAATCAACTTCTAAACCTTTATTCATACTAGATATGATTGTTTAAACCCTATTAATGTACTTATAGCATAATTATGGAGTATACAACACTCCTTAATGGATAGTTCATCATGAGATATTCAAACACCATTAATACAAGCTCAAACATCCTTCTCGGGTCACTTGTAAAACATAGTCAACTTTGGACCTTCATAAATTTGATTGTACACACTTTTAGACCTTTAAATTTATATTTCTAGATGTAACTTTGATTATTATACAAATTGAATTTTACACCATGGTTAAATTATATATATAATGAAATTTATGGCTCAAAACCCAAGCACTAGTCTTTCCTTTGTTAAATTCAAATATTTGAATTTAAATGGTCATAGTTAAACATCAAACACTATTTTATCATCTCATTTCCTTGCTAGTTATATTAATTACACAAAATAAATATATTATAGACTTTAAATCATAGTGTTCCAATTTCCAAATTTTAAACCTTGAATAGTTGACCTCATCTAGTTCAATCTTGCAATATTGACTCAATGTGCATCATCAATCTACTATATGTAGGTTGGTATTCATCTATGTTAAACATTAAACACATTAAAAACATACAGATAAATATGCACCATTGATATGTATATATAAAAACATACACTCACCTTTATTTATTATAAGAATATCAATATTTATCTTTGGTCAACATTAAACATCAAACACTTTTCCTCAAATCACTACTTCTAGACATCTTGGAATGAACATGCTCTATTGATCCTTTTGTAAGGAGCTTGATATTTAAATTTTTTAAAAATTAACACTTTAACATATTTGAATTATTTTACACTATATATATATATATATATATATATATATATTCACTATATGATTTATTATGAGCCATTATATCTTCATCTGGTCCTAATCTTTAACATCATGCAAAATAGACTAAGTATGGGGACTATTCTTATATGTCTAGAAGGCCAACTTTGGATAGTCACATCTTTTACCTCTCCCAATCAAATGTTTTAAAAATTTAAAAATATGTTCTCATTTCAAATAAAAATCCAAACATGTGTCAAACTACTCCATAAACCTTCATGCATGTGAGATATAAATCTATTAATATGCTCATTTAGATTTTTTTGCCATAAAGCCAACTATGTTAAAAACTTATCTATAAGGCTAACTTTGAACATGTATATGTTTTGATGAACTTTATTTCATAATATAGAAATTAGTGAAAATTATTTAGGAAAAAAACTAAACAAACCTAAATTATCAAATTCTCTTGAAACTACCACACATGCAAGATATGCCATCACCAAACTACTTACTCAGATCTTTTTTAGCACTTTGCAAATTTGGCTAAGTATGAGAAACACCATCAAACTACCTAGGAGTCTAAATTTTAACTTGAATATATTCTTTCATGATTATTAAAATTACCTAATAATTATAACATAATATTACCTTACATATGATAATCCATCCATATGTCAATCTACTCCTAGAACCCTCACATGTGTGAGATATGACATTAACAAACTACCTACTTAGATTTTTTGCCTCTAGACCTAAAATGTCAAGATGAAAATAATGATTATCAGGGTAAATTAAAATTATGAATGTAATTACTCAAATAATTTCTAACTTATTATAGGACCCATTTCACATGCTTAAATCACCATACTCATCCCTGAACATCTATAACCATGCCAAAATTGAAGATCAACCAAGCCTCCTTCAAGCATACAAAGACAAACACATTAAACACTTTATCATTGAAACTTAGAATATAAATTAACTTCACTCACTCAATTTGACACCTTCATGACATCAATGATAACTCTCCAACACTTACAAGTTAAAATACCCTTTAAGGCTAGCCAAGCAAGAAAGACCCAAAATTGGCCTATCTGCTCTTAAGATCCTTTATTTGTTTTTTGATTTTTAAAGATGTATTCACTTTTAAAAGAGGTTTACAAGGAATTTTAAATGTTATATGATTTTTATAATCTCATTATAGATTATTTAATAATCAAACTCAGTCACTCAGGGTTTGACAAGCTATGATTGCTTGAAACCCTAGGCTAGAGGGATCAAGGCATACCAATTGTAAGGTGACTTTAAGGATTGAAAAAAAGAATAATATAATTATGATATAATACATCAGATGTTTAAAACTCATTAAAATCTTTCTTTGTAGATTAAAATACTTGTAGACCTTTTCCTTAAACAAAAACATAATTTAACTAAGCACTCCTACATGCATAGTCAAAGGCGTCAATACAAAGTGGAGTTTGCGAATAAAAAAATTCAAAGGAGATGGAAATTAATGGGACTTTTTTCTATCCCCCATATCATCCTAAAATTTTCTCAAACCCTAAAAATTAGTATTTGACCTTTTAGGCCTAAAGCTAGTCTTAGGACCTATAGGCTCACACCACCATCAAGGTACTTTTGGAACTTTAAAAGAAAATATGACATCATGAGAAGGTTTAAAAAGTTATTATAAGTCTTAAAGGAGGTATTATAAGTAGATAAAGACAATTGAACATCCATTTTGGGTCCAAAGATCAAATTTGAACTACACAATCCATACACATAGTTTGATCTACTTGTTTAAGTGCTCATATCTCTCACCACATGAGGATTTTGAAAAAATTATATTACCATGATTTGAGGATTAATATTAAATTATAATACATGAATGATTTTTATTTTAGGATCTGAGCTTGATGAATAATCACTTAGACTATAAGCAGCTCCAAAATGCAAGTAGAACCCTATAGGAAAACTTCTTTAAGTACGTAAATTTGCACACCTTTTTCATCAAAAACCAATATTTTAAATAAATTTTAAGGGGTATATGGAATAAATATTTATGGATTTAATTTTTGGTTTAGAGGTCTATAATTTATTAACCATCATTTAGAAGGTTTACCTCCAAAACCTTCCTATAGACTAATTTTGAGAAAAGTGAAATTTATTACAATCAAAGCCTAATGAATCATAAAAAAAGATCTTAACACGTGAATTAAACTTATATATGGTATTTTAAATGGTATTGTGATGTATGAAACTGTACATATATGATATAAAATAGGGGTTTTTGAAGAAAATGTACAAAAAATAGAGGTATAAGGTATTTTAATGGATTCTAATCATTGTTGAGAAAATCCTAACACTTTTTATTCCTCTTAATATCATAAAATGATAAGAAATGTGCCTATAAATTCCCCTGTTGGTCTCTTCAAATCATCTTATCTATGGAATTAAAGATAGTTTGACTTAGTCAATTAGTTTGACCTAGTCAACTAGTTTGACTAATTTGTAGGTGTTGCTTGCTAAGTAGGACTCATTTCATGTTATGGATGGTTGTTATAGTCCTAAATATCATTATATTTTTAGGCTATAATGGTTTTATGATGTCTTTTCTAGTCATCAAATATAATAAGTTAAGATATTAAGCCTAGTTGGCATATTTGATCAATCAAGTGAAGTGAATAATGGCATAAAAGGGATAATAAATGAGTTGATGTAAAATGTACACACAACATATTGACCTTTGAGCTACCAATCACATGCACAACTGTATCTAGGTGGTAGTCAATGTAAAATAGGGATAAGGAATAAGTTGACTAGTTTTAAGTGTCAATCACTTTGAGTTTAAATTATCATTAACTAGAAACCAATGCATTTCCATGGTCTTCATGTAGTAAAGGTCATTATCTTAACTTAATCTCATGTTAATATTAGTTATCTAATAAAATAATAGCATATCATGCTAGAAGAGAAGTTTGAACAAGTCATTATGGACCACCACCTTGTTTCCAGTTCTAAAAGGAGCATGATGTGATGAAGGAATTTGATTCAAGAGAGGAGGTTAGCATAGTGTTAATTCTAAAAATAATTAAATCAACACACTAAAAAAGATAACTTATCTATGGCTAGATCATGGGAGGAGCTTAGTGAACAAACCAATTGAAAACATAACTAAAATTTAAATAAATGACAACTTTACTTCCTTCCTTGATTTCTCCAAGAGATCTCTTCATTGAGTTGCTTGGATTATGCTCAAAATGTCTTCATTAATGGGGCTTGTCTCTCTCCATCTCCTCTTATCACCATGGTTAGACTGGCTTGATTGATGGATTATCTTAATTTTGACAATATAACACTATGCATTTTATTTATGATTCAAATACTACATTATAACTCTATTATGTTCCAATCTCTCTAAATGAAGAGCTCTAGGATTCATTTTTTAGTATTTTAAATGAATTAAAATGGGTTAAATCTTAACCTGGGTTGGTCTAGTTAACCCTAGTAGGGTTAAAAAGTGTCCAAAATCTCATGATTATCATGGAATAGGTGTGGATTGAGATTTTTTTATTTTGGACAAATCACAAAAGGTAATTATTAACTTCTAAGATTCTCTTTAGGATATTTATTGAATTTTCCTTTTTTATAATTAATTTATTTTCTCATGGATGAACTCAAGTAGGCTTTGATTATGATTTAATGTTAATTAATTATTGCTAGGTATTTTAAACGTTTTCAAGATTTTGATTTTATTCAATGTGCATTTACCTAATTCATTTGATTTATGGGCTAAATTGATTTATTTCCATGATTATGAAGCCAAATTTGAGACTCTTAGATATTCTTAGGATATAGTTTTAGAGGTTGGTAAGAATTGCTCTAAAGTCAGGTATAAAGCCATTGGTATCCAATTTTATATTTCTATAATTTGACCCTATTTAGGAAGATGTTGAAAGTTATAATCATAATAACATATTCTAAAATAATAAAATGGTCTTATTGTGCTTATGAATTCAATGGTGATGAATGCATTGTAGTAGCCCCCTCGAGGGAGTGGTTGGCAAAATTATTAGCAAACAGTCCCTCAAAAGAAAGAAGTGAGATAAGTGGAACAAAAAAATGAGGATGATGGGGTGAGAACATAATTTTTTACCTAAATTTAGGTAGAATAATTGATAATGTAAGTGGGATGGTATACATTTTTTTCCCAAAGGTGATTATAAGCACTGTACCCTGATAGTGGAAACATGGTATGATAACACTGATTTTTCAAAAGATGGTTATAATCAACGAGAAGATGGAGCTACCCTAGTTAGGATAGATAAATAGGATAAAAACATGCCCTAGGTAGGTAGAATAAAGTAAATTATTCACAATTGATGAAAACATAATGATTTACCCAAAGGTAATTATAATCACTAAGAATGTAGGTGGGATGGTGTGCAATTATTTGCCCATAAGTAGTTATATTCATTGAACCTTGATTATGGCAACCATGATTGATATTTGATGATTGAAAACATGATGATGATAACTTCATATAGAGGATAAATAAGAATTGAGATATCCTTCTAGTAGGAAGATGCATGTCTGAACTAGCAAAGGTTAAAATTATTTCATTTTTTTAATTACTCTATTTTGGATATGATTATGATTGATGTTGATGCTAGTGTGAAGGAGATGTTGATTCTGCCATTATTATATATATGTATCAAAGTTGATTTTTTTATTATAACACTAAATGGTAGGCATCATGATAGAACATCATGAGGACTTGGTCATAATGTGTGTAAAGGCTAACTCTCATGATCTAATACTCAATAGATAATAATGCATGAATGATAAAAACCATGATGACAATGTTGACATAGGAATATGGATAGATTAAAGAATAAGTGAACAAGGAATAACCTAATGAATGCACATAAACTAAATCAATTAAAAATTACATAAAATAAAACAAATAGGTACATAAACAAAAATAAATAAATAAACAATAGTTAGTCCCAATGTTAGTAAAAACAACATGATGAACAAGATAATGGTCATTTCCCCTAGAAAATAGATGACAACTTAACAGATAAATAAGATGGGGGAATAGAAGAAAAAGAAGGGGGTGATTGAGCTATCTCCATGTATACTAAGCAAGTGGACATTGCCTACATATTTCTATGGATGATATACCTAATAAAAACTTTAAGCCGAATGTAGTTCTCCTAGGAAATGGAAAGAAAATGATAATTGATGAAAAATAAACATGATGGATGTGATAGAAGAATAGGAATAATCTTGGAAAATGTCAAGTACATGGGATAAAAGGCCAAAAAGGGATGGGGGAAACTAAGTGACAAGTGGTTTCTTATGATTTAGTGAGGGTTCCCAAAATCCTTAAGGAAAATAAGTGATCAATGTTTTTGGTTTTTTCTAAACAAGTTTGTAAATTTTTTTTTAAATTTTTTGGGTATCTCAACTCGATTGAGAATAGTGAGATACTAAATAGTCCAAGATTGTAAAATGGTGATGGCATGGAAAACATGAATGGATGTTCACAAAATATTGAGATCATGATGGAAAGGGGGACTGATTTGACCTCTACATGAATCAAACATGGTCCACATTGTCCTAAAATGTCCTTAGTTCACATTAGTTCCACATTACAACAGAGGAATCTAACTAGTGTAGTAGCCAATTCAAATAAAATAGGAACAATTGGTATGATGGTCTAGTACGACATAGGAATGGTAAGTTGGTATGCTAAATCATAATAAACAAAATTTTCCCCTAGTTTTCCCATAGGGGGTTATAACTAAGATACAACGGATTAGATCAATGATACTAATTTGCCCATAAGTAGTTATGATTAGTAGTAAGACTAGTGAAACATTGATTTACCCTTCTAGGTGGATATAATTAAGCACACATAAAAAAATTGATAATAAGGGAATAAGAAATGAAGGATGCAACTACCAAATCTTTTTTTATACTACTCCAAAATATTACCTCTATCTGGAATGCTTGAGAGAACTATTGAAATTGATTTGATTATTCACGCAAAAAAAGTGAAACCAATGGATGAACCAAGGTAAATGGGATATGATAGGACATGATGCAAAAAATTCTTTGGTTTATAGAGAAAAATGGTTGACTAAACTAGTTTGAATGTTAAAAAGATAGGCTAGTAGAATGGTAGGATGGTCAAATGATAGAAAGTTATGGTAAAAATAAGAATGTTTATAATATGGTACAACCTGAAATGGTCCTCATATATAATACATTGAGTGACTCAAGCATAGTACCATTTGAGGTGTATAGTGTTCTTAGACTCATTAAGTTCATCCCTGTCTAGTGTGGTGAGCTTATATGCTCCTACACCATAGTCTCCCACAATGATGAAAGGACCAACCCAGTTGGGTTTGAACTTTCCCTTATGCTTCTTTTTATTTATGGTATTCTTTTGGTTCTCTTTGAGGATAAGATCACAAAGTTTAAATTATCTATATTTCATGCACTAATTGTAGTGGCCATGAAGTTGGTTCTAATATGCTTGAAGGTTATTCACTACATCCCTGCATTTTTCATCAAGTAACTCCAGCTCTTGTAAGTGAGGTACTTGATAGTCTTTGTCATCCAAGACATGCTTGAAAGAGATGCATAGTAAAAGTAACTCAACCTCAATGGGAAGAATGTGTTTAGTACCATAAACAAGTGAGTATGGAATGTCTCCTATTGGGGTGTAGTGATTGGTACTATATGCCCAAAGGGCATGGAATATCTAAAGGTGCCAATCTCAGTCGACATCATTAAAAATATTTTTAATGATGTTGACAATGGTTTTCTTTGATGGATTAGCCTAATCATTACCTTGAGGGTAATATGTCATGGAAAAATGTTGAGTAATCTTCTACTCATCATATATCTTTTCAACATCATTGTTATTGATTGATCATCCATTATCAGATATAATGTCAAAAGGGATACCATAGTGACAAATGAGATGTTTGAAGATGAATTTGAAAATTTTATTTCTAGTCACGTAAGTGAGGGTTATAACTGCAACCCACTTAGTGAAATATTCTATGGTGGTAAATATATTTTTAATTATCTGATGAGGTGGGTTTTATCTTCTTAATGAGATCAAGACCCCATGTAATGAATGGCCATGGTGTCAACATTGGTTTCAAAGTCTTGGTTGGGGCATGTATCAAATTAGCATGTCATTTACATTTATCACATCTCTTGACATATGTAGTTGCATCTATATCTATTATTGGCCAACAATAACAAATACACAAAAGATTTTTGGATAGGAACTCCTTGCTAGTTTGGGATCCATATACTCATTGATGAAATTATGATAATGCTAGTATAGATTCTATCAAAGGTAAATAATGAAGTAGAGTTCCATCAAAACTATGGTGATATAGGGTTGGTCCAACTTAGGTATAACATTGGGAATTATAGATTAAGGCATTATATTGTTTTTAAGATAATTCTATTGGTATAACATGGTCATGTAGATAGGCATATAGGTCTAAATACCAAGTAGAGTTGGGACCAACAATATAATAAATCATTGCGATAGTTGAAGGTTCATGAACATGCACTAGTAGATTTTCAATGAGAAATTGATAATCTTTTTCTATGTCTACATGTCAAATCAAAGATACAATGGTATCCATGGTATCTATTGTTTTTTTACTTTCCATTGGTATATGTTCAAACTAGATATCATCATTCTATCACTTGAGAATGTTTACCATGGCCTTGTAAGGAACCAAATTATCATCTTTGGTCTGAAAGTGGTCTGTAACCTAATTAATGATTAACTAATGATCACCATAAACCTTAAGATGATGTATGTTCCATTCTACTTCCTATCTAATCCCTACCATGAGTGATTCATATTCAGCCATGTTATTAGTATAATGAAAGATGATTCTGAATGACTTAGGGATTAGATCCCCCTATGGTGTTATAAACAAAATGATTGTCTCAGATCCATGTGGCATGATTGAACCATCAAAATATAGCTTCTAGTGTTGCTCCTCAAGAGGTGATTTAATGATGGTCATAATGGATTTGTCTACAAATTGTTTTACATATTCTATCTCAAACTCATTGATTATCATGATCCATTTAGCCATGCAGCCTTATAGAACTATTTTGGATAGTAGATAATTTAGTGGATCTACTTTTGAAAGTACCGTGGTCTTATTGTTTAACTTGTAATGCCATAGTTTATGAGCTGTAAAGACCATATTTAGACAAGATTTTTTATGGGAATATAATTATGTTCATACATGACTAGTGTATGGTTTATATAGTACATTGCATGATCTCATCCATTATCATCATGTTGATCTAGAAGTTACCTAAGGGTATTATTAGTAGCTAATATATATAATAAGAATGGTTTTCCTTGAATGGGAGGCAATAAAATTGGTGGATTTGCAAGATAGCCCTTTAAATTTTGAAAAGAATTTTGATAATCATCATCCCAAAGAAATGTTACACCTTTCTTCAGTAGGTGTGTAAATGGGTGGCACTTATCCTCCAATTGAGATACAAATCATTGAATAGAATGGATTTTTCCTTGTAAACTATAGATCTAGTTTAGATTGGTCAGTGGTAGCATCTCTATTATGGCGCATACATTGGATAGATCAAATTATATGCCCCTATGAGACATAATGAAGCCAAAAAAGTTTCTAGATGTGATGTCAAAAACACATTTCTTGGGTTTGAGTCTAACTTTATATTCATGTAGTCACTCAAAAGTCCTCTTCAATGTTATAGGATGATTGGCCCTAGTCTTTGATTTTCCTAGTATGACATCAATGTAGTCTTCAATAATGTCATGTATCATATCATGAAATATGAGTATCATGGATCTTTGATAGGTGGCCCCTATGTTCTTAAGACCAAATCGCATGACCTAATAATATAATCTTCCTCAAAAAGTCGTGCATGTTATCTTGTGTTGGTCTTGTAGTGCTATTCAGATCTGATTATATCCTGAGAATCCATATATTAGTGAAATCATCTCATAACCCATGGTGGAGTCAATAATAATGTCAATGTTTGGTAATGTAAATTCATCTTTAGGGTAAGTTGTGTTAATCTCCCTAAAAGTAATGTATATTGTAAATCCTTATGGATTTTTATTGACTAGTACAACATTAGAAATCCATTCAATATAGTTGATTAGCTTGATACATATCATTTTTAAGAGCTTCTCCAAATCTTTATTTACTGATAAATCAATACAAGGATGCATCATACATAACTTTTGTTTCATTAGCTTGGCATCAAGATGTACAACAAGGTGGTGAACAACCAAGGTAGGGTTTAAACCAAGCATGTCAGAATATGCCCATTCAAATATATCTACAAATTCCCTCAATAGGGGTGTTAAGACTTCACGCTCCTCCTTAGTAAGTGAAATTCTTAATTTAATTCACATTGGGTCATCTAGGGACCCTATGTTTACCTCTATTATGTCTTCCACTAGAAAGGTCAAACCATTTTCAAGAATAGTGGGAAAATATTTTAACTATTTAGCTATGTTAGAGTCCTTTGTTAGGAATTTTTATTCAAATTATCCCAAAAATGGTGAATTAGAATCCCCCAATGGGAGGAATGGCCATGTGATAAATGTAGTTAGAAATTCTTATATGATCTGATGAAAGGCTTGTTGTTTTTCTAGACTGAATTTATATACATAGATAATTTTGTCATTATTGTTATCCTAAATAATTTGATCAAAATATTATTCTTTTTCAAGGCTAATCTTGGACCCATAGATAAGTTCATCATTGGTAGGCTCTTGGTTTAAATATGAAGAACATTAAACACCCCCATTTAGTGGTACTTGAAATAGGTTTTCACCACTAGATTGGCCTTTATCTTTACTTTTTCCTTGGTCAAAAAGTGCCTCAAAGAGGTTTTCAATTTGGGACCTAAATGTTTTATCTAATATTCCATAGAACTTTGGGAACTAATTCTTAGACCATTACCCAAGATGGTGTAATGATTGGACATCTTAAGATGTAAAATATGGGAAAGTAAATCAAGGGTGTCAGGGTTAATGTAATTGACATCTGCTAGATCAATAAGTATGGATTTCACTTTTTCCTATTTGGTGATTAGATTCATTCTAAAATGGTAATTATAGTTCTTAAACTCAGCCTCTAGATGTTTTCAATGCTCATATGGATGCAAATCTATTAGAGTATTAACCTCCATCCCTAAATGAGAACTTGATACACTGGTGCAATGTTGATGAGACTACACAAATCTCATCTAACCAAGGTCTACCCAAAATCATGTTGTATGATAAATCAATATCTAACACATGGTAAAGTGTATCATGGCTCAAGGGCCTAATGATAACTAGAAAGCTAATTGTGACTTGTGATTATTGTTATTATTTGTTGTAGAATTTGATGGTTATTATTTCTACTTAGAGATATACTATGTTATACTTAAGAATCTTGATGAGATTTAGAGACACTATATTCACACTTGATCCATTGTTTATGAGGACATGTTTCACTTTGTGCCTCTTTATGTAGACTTTGATGTATAATGGATTATTATGTAGTGGGATAAGGGATGGCATATCACTATGGTTGAAGGTTACCCTTTGGGATGGATCTAGATGTCTAATAAAAGTTTAAAATTTGTCAAGAGATATGTCATTTCAAACTATGGATTGACCAAGGATCTCTGTCAAGATGTTTTTATGGATTGTAGATGTATGCAACAGACCTAAGATGAAGATTTGTGCTAGTATCTTTTGTAGCTATTCCATAATGTCAAACATATTTTCTTGGAGAGTGGTAAATGGATTCTTTGGAGGTAGAATGATTGGTTGGATGATGGGTGAAGTGGAATATGGTTATGGGCCTGGTATGGTAATATTTGACCATCAAGTTATGATTGTATAATCAAGATTAGATACAATACCATTGTTGGTAATAAATGATGGTGAAGGGGGACCAGAAAAGATAAGTCTTGGTTTTAGATACACTTGTGTGTGGTCATGGGATAATGATGAGTTATCAATATAAGGTCCTAATATGGGAATCTATACTTGATGGTTCACTTGTGTGCTATCCTAGGTCAAGGAAGGATTACCAGAATGGTTTGGTTAATTGGGTATGATTAGAAATGGTCTTGTCTAATTGATACTTGGTCTTGGATTAATTGTAATGGTTATAATGTGACCTCTTATAATATGTCCTACAACTAAGTTTTAGTCATATGTAACTTCATGGTAGGTCAGTTGGTTATTATCATTATTTTGGCATTGTTGGTTTTACTATTGGTTTTATTGAGTCCATTGGTTCAGCCTTGGATGTTGATACTATTGTTGTTTTTAATGTACTATCAAATGTTGTTATTATTATGTTGGGGAAAATGATTTTGATAAATGCCAATACTCTGATTGGATGTGGAAGCTCCATATTCCAATGTGATTTATCCATTTCCAACGTATTCTGAATTACATGTATAATTTTAACACAATTCTAAAAATTAAGGAAATTGACCTTATGAAAATCATATAATTGTTTTGGCTTATACTAGTTTGGTATGTCAGCACCCTCATGAAATTATTCTTTTAGAATAGGCCATCCGATTAAGTTAAATTCTAAGAGATTACAAAAGATTGATTCTATGGGATCTCTAAGGTAAATTCAATCATGACAAGTGCATGTTTCTCCTTATATGAGGAGGGTTTTGAAAATTCATAAAGATTAGATGTGTTTACTACATTTCCTACACTAGTCAAAGTTTTTCCACTTATTACACATGTTATGATTGATAAAAAGGTTGTTGGTTAGGAGTAAGCTTGAAAGGTGGCATAGGTATATCATATGGTGTTTGCACCATTTGAACATGTCATGAATCTATTACTCCATTATCTAAAACATTTTTGTTATGATTGAATTATTTCAGTCTTTCACTGTTATTGGCATGTGTTAGCTTTGATGCTTGTGCTTGGACTAAATGTTGATTTTGGTCATTGTTCTAATTTTGATTCTAGCCATTATTCTAATTTGATGATGTTAGTTTAATGATCCCTTTGTTAATAAGGTCTTGTTAAATCACTATAACTTTGTCAATCATTTTTTTTAATGTATGCACATAGTATAACTCTAGATAGTAAGATATCACACTATGTACATTTTTGGTGAACATAGTAACTAGTTGTTTATCTGGTAGACAATGGGTAAATTAGCTTGCAAGGGTTCTCCATCACTGTAGATAGCTTGGAAAGCTTTCACCTAGTTTCTAATTTTCTTGTGTCAAGTGCACTAATGAAATCTCATGATTGAGATTGTAATAAATGTTCTGTATGAATTTGTCTAAAAGAACATCAAAATTAGAAACTAAATTATTTGGTAACTTTAGGAACCATTCCAAGGCTTATCCATCTAGACTTATTAGAAACAACAATAACAAGTATATGTTGTTATATTCTACTAGCTAGCATGTCATAAATAATTCTATCAAATATGCTTTGGGGTCACCTTTCCCCTTGTATTTATCAAAATTTTGTGGCTCATATCCTAGAGGAAATGATATCTATAAGTACTCCATGTTGAAAGGGTAAGAACACACATCATCCAATTTTAACTTTTTAGACTTGTTTCCAAACTTGGATGGTGGTAATTATATCCTTCATTTGTTGTAGATCTTGTTTAAGGAAACTCATGGGAATATTAGCCTAAGGTAATGGTTGAGTGGTCCCAAATGGATTACATGGACTATTGTATGATGGAATTATTTATTGGGATATGTTGGATTGGCTAGGGAATGAACCATTAATATGCATGCATGGATTAGGTTGAAATTCTTAAAATTTCATGTACTATGGTGAGATATTATAATTAGGGTTGGGTATGTAGGCATGATGTTGAGAATATTAAGGTTAGGATTATGGTATATGACTGTACTATTATTTTTGAGGTTGAACAGTGACATGCTACTAATTATTCATACTTGGTTGATTGAGAGGGACTTAGGAACCAAGGCCCTATCTTTGAACTTGTGGCATGTTCTGATTGAAAAGAAACTATTACCTAGTAGGTACTTGGGGAACATTAGAACCTATTTATTACATGAATCTTGATTGGGAAGTGGATGCATGTTGGATATTTATCATCTATCACTAACCAATATTTATATGTTATTGGTTAGACATCATTTGGTTTTGAATTAGCATGTTAGTTTATGACCGGAGAGGTATGTTCATTGCTTCCTTATGAGGTATAACATTGGTTTCCCCTATTAATGTGGAAATATGTTTTGCCTTTAATACATTTTTATGTTTAACAATTCCTATTTTTATGGAATATTAGTTATCACTTATTGGGGAGGATTAAGCTTCATCATATTTTGTTATGGCATGGAAATAGTTTTTGGATGACTACTTAATCCTTATTTTTGGGTGCTAGAAGAAATAGTTTGTTAAAGATTATAGGTATTTGGTTTACATTGGGAAATATAAACTCCTATTCCTTGAGTTTTTGAACCACTTTATTTTACTCACTATTTTGTATAGAAGTAAAAGACACTTCTTTAATAGTTGGGGTATTGAATATGTTTTTAACTAAAGTGTTTTATGTAAATGCGTCTAAACCCTAATTTTTTTACTAGTAAATTATCTTAAAACTCCTATTGAAAGAGCCAAATCAATGATAGAATTATTTAACATGGTGATATTGTTCAAGTTGCATGCTAATTCTTGATATTTTTGATATGATATCTAAATTTTAATGAAATGGTCCTCCATGAGGTTTATTTACATTATAATAATATATGGATATTGATATGGTATTGGTACTATGACATTAGGATCATTAGAAGAGACTTGATCATTGTTTTGATAAGACATTTTATAAGGCCCTCTTGATAGATTTGCAAAATTGGCATTCCCTACCTAATATTTTGATGGTACTATTTGAGAATATGGTTGTTGTTGGTTATTTTCTACAGTTGAAGGTACATTAGCCAAATATTTATCTATTTAATATTAATCTTATTCTCTACAAGGAAGCATGATAAGAAAATAGTCGGCCAAAGGATCTTAACTCTAATCCACTATTTGAATATTGTATGGTGGATAGGAATAAATATCCTAAACAACCTCATTTCCATAAGGGTATTGAGAAAAGTTTTCTTACATGATAACATTTACATATCCTAGATTATACATATTTCCACTATGTGTATAGTGATACATGGTCAAATCTATGATAAATGCTTTGAAACAAGATGGATTAGAGTTATAAAAACTATAAAAATCTATGTTTGAAAAGATAAAGGGTTAAAACATGATCTAACTAGGTTGAGGGTGGAGTTGTATCTCCAAAAATTTTGATGCAAAGATTTGGTAAAAATATTATAATGTCAAGTGTCTAACATTAAATGTTTTACACAAATAAGGTCAAGTAAAATGACCTAAAAACAAGATGCCAAAGTCTAGGGTCCAAATTGTTCCAAATAGGTCTAAACTACAAAATGTAAATGTTCCTAAGTCTTTTGTCCAAATGTGGAGTCAAAATCTAGGCTCAAATAGGCTGTGCTAGGACTTTGGCCAAATGACATCAAAAGGTAGGCTTGAAATAAAGGATGATGATTAATCTAAAAAACTTGGAATAGTTTGAAAAAGACTAAGAACTTAATTTTGGACATAAACATGATCTGATTGGTGAAAAATACTAAACACAAGGTAATTTGAAGATGGAGTGATTTTATCAAACAAAGGTACAAACAATAAAGTTTCCAAAATTGAGTAATGGATTGACATAAGTTAGGAAACCCAAAAGATAAATATCTATGTATCAACCCTTGCATGTTGAGGCCTAAAAAAAAATCAATTAATGTTTGAATTTAAACATGGAAAATTTAATCA
This sequence comes from Torreya grandis, assembly GCA_037957365.1. Taxonomy (NCBI): domain Eukaryota; kingdom Viridiplantae; phylum Streptophyta; class Pinopsida; order Cupressales; family Taxaceae; genus Torreya; species Torreya grandis. Next base: position 377,246 of record JARHVA010003389.1, read on the forward strand.
AAAACTCAACTAAGGTAAACTAGGATTTATGACCAACAAGCTAGGCAAATTTGAACAACATGACTATGTTTAAACAAAGATCCAACAAGGTTCAAATGATTGGTTGAAATAATGATGATTTAGATACAAGATGAGAAAAGTCTTTTAAAATAATTTAGGTAGCATAATGGAATTATCACTCCCAAAAAATGTGACAATGTTTATGTTTCAAAGGCCCTAAAGGAACATAAATTGAAATGATTTGGGAAACATAACCTCACCAATCTCAATCAAGTTCCTAATCAACGTTTTAACATAAAAGTTTACTAAGTTTAAATAAAGGTGTCAAATGGATGGCATAACACCTCCTCAAATAATGGAGTGATTTTGGGCACAAGACTAATTGATGACATGGTTTAAACAAGTTTTAGTATTAACACATCAAGAAATAAAATGAAAAAATATAACTAAGTATATCATACTAAATCCTATCAAGGTGTGGTAAAATGGGGTTGACTAAAACCTATAAGTTTTCAAACATATAGATTCATCCCATGTGTACACATTTTTACATATGCACATAAGATAAATGGCATGTCAATTGAGTCTACATCAATCAACTTGTTATGAAAAGGTCTTATCCTTTTCATAACTAATACATCCATCACTTGATAAGTGTAGTGTGATGTCCATATTAATCATACATCCCAAACTTAACCTACCACTCATGGAGATGGTTTAACCACTCAAATTACCATCCTAATAGGGCAATCCCAATTTGTATAGCCACCATGGAGAGGGGTTGAAACATTGACATGAAATGAAGCCCTAGGTCAATGCTTTCCTATAGAACTTATGAGAGGCAATGACATCCCCTTCACAATAAAAAATGCATGAAAATAAAATACAAGTAGAAAGACTTTAGGGTTTATTTTAGATCACCCAAGACTATACAAGTTTTTGGGAGAGCATAGGAAACATTTTTTCTATGCCTCAAACTAGGTGCCAAATTCAATGGAAAGGAACTTTTTATCCCACAATTTCAATATAGGGCATAGGGGGAGAGCATACACACTCTATCCTTTTTAATAAAATAAAAAACAACAAATAATTTATGAGTGATATTTGATTTTAAGCACAAACTTTGAATGTGACATTGTTCATTATTAGGCCCCTTCACTTAAGTGTGAAAATGGAAAAAATTACATAAAACCAAATTAAACGAAAGCATCTAGGCTTATTTTAAGTCCAAGTACTCAAGATTTATGTTAAGTTAATTTTAAAACACCAATTTGAAAATTTTCAAGATGTAAGATTGGTTTTAAGCATTAAAATGAAGTGTTTCTAAGACTTAGCAAATTTTAGATTCATTTCAATCACTAACATTCAAATGTGTGAGATTAAACATGTTCATTTTAGACTCAAATTCAAACATGCATGATTAGAATAAGTTATTTTTATAACCCAAATTGAAATGTGTGATTAGTTAAAAACATGTAATCTTATCTTCAAACCAATCCTTCAACTTACAAATGTTATATTATAACCTCCTACTTAGAACCACTTTCTAGGTTGGGAAAATGATGTTTGAATTTGAACTCTTGTGTTTTATTTATATTTCACATAGTGATTATTAGTGATTATAGATAATTGTTGGTAGTTTTAAGGCAAAAATCACCAATTGGTTAACAACTAGCTATTAGTAGTTGAGCAAAATCATCAATGGTCGATAAAGACCATCAATGAATACCTGTGGACTTGAAGGCAAAACCAAAAAATATGAAATGTATTAGGTCATGCTTGGTTAGTTCAAATTTGATAAAAACCTACAAATTAAAGTTTATTTTATAGATTTAAATTATCTTGAAACTGATAAATCAAGGAATTAAATGACTAAAAGAATCAAAATTCAATATTTAGGTCTATTTTTCCACTATAACCTAACCATTGATAATTACATAAAATTGGTGGTGGTTGGGTAGAATCATCAATGACTAGGTCTTAACCATCATAAGTTTCACCTGATCATTAATAGTCACTATATATACCCAAGAATTTAACTAATGAAATCCACCTAAAATAAGGTTAGAAAATCAATTTTAAAGAGCTTCAAGCATCCAAATGAAGATTTAAAAGCTACATAATGATCTCCTTCCTATGTGGGATGCATTGGGTCCCACTAGGTGTGCCATCTATGATCAAATAATTTGACTCAAGAGAGGAGGTAAGTATAGTGTTAGTTCTAAAAATAACTAAATCAACACACTAAACAAGCTAACATCTCTAGGCCTAGATAACGTGGGGAGCTTAGTGAACTAACCAACTGAAAACATAACTAAAATGAAAAGAAATGACAATTTTCCTTACCTTCGTTGATTGATAGAAGAGATATATTCATTGGGTTACTCAGATTGTGATCAAAAGGTCTTCATCAATGGGTCTTGGCTATCTCCATCTCCTCTTATCACCATGGATGGCTTGGCTTGATTGATATCTTGGATTGATTTTGACATTATAACACTATGCATTTTCTTTATGAATCAAATCATGAATTATAACTCTACTATGTTATGAGTTCTCCAAATTAAGAGATCTAGGATTGTTTTTATAGGCTTTAAAATGAGTTGGAATGGGTTAAATCTTTACCTTGGTTGGTTTACTTAACCCCAGTAGGGTTAAAAGGTGTCTAAAATCTCATTATTAGAATGGAATAAGTGTGCCTTGAGATATTTTGCATTTGGACATCTCACAAAAAGTAATGACTAGCTTCTAAGATGTTCTTTAGGATATTTATTGAATTTTCTATTTTGAAAATTTATTTATTTACTCATAGATGAACTCAATTAGACTTTGATTAGGATTTGATGTTAATTAATTCTTGTTATTAGTTTTGACATTTTCAAGATTTTGATTTTATTCAATGTGTATTTACACAATTTAATTGATTTATGGGCCAACTTGATTTATTTTCATGGTTATGAAGCTAAATTTGAGACTCTTAGAGATTCTTAGGCTATATTTTTAGAGGTTGGTAAGAATTGCTCTAAATTTAGGTATAAATCCATTGGTGGTCAATTTTAGATGTCTACACATGTAAGAACATTTAACAAGAAGAGATATTTTGAAAACTATTAGTAACAAGTAATAACTAGATTAAAACTTGAATTAATGTTGATAGATGACTCTTCTTCTCTCCTCTAAGCCACATTAGCTTATTCTCTCTTCATGTTATATATATTTGGGATTTGAGGCCTATTTTTAGGATCCATCTCTTGGGAATGATGAAACTCTACCAATATTTAGCTTTGTAACCTATTGAGATGAATATAATGTCTATTTCTATATTCCTTAATATAGGTTTAGTGTGATTATGTTAGTATGTTATACACATGTGGTAGTATTTTCTCTCTTGATAGGTCCTAATCTCACTTAGTTACTAGTATTTCATCTTATGCAGGTCTTATAGAGTGTTTGATATTGATTAACTAAGATATTAGTGGATGTGTTCACTAGTTAGTGCCTTGAATCAGGCCTTCCATCATTGCCATCATGCTTTGATCACTTGATAAAACCTTTATGTGAAATATTTTTGCTTAAGAGCCCCTTAGAATTTTAAGATTCAATTATTTGAATTTATTATTAGTGTTATTTGGATTTCAAATTGAGTGTATCAACTAGAAATATAGATGTATCACCATTAGTATAATAGTATTTCCCTTTTTAGTAATCCTTATAACTCTTTTCATCCCAAATCCCAAAATAAAAGTAGGTTTTAGTAAGAGATCTAGAGTTGATACATCAGATAAGTTAGCCTCATAAATCTATAGGCTTCATCTAATTATAGGATTTCCACACCTAAAGATCAATCCAGTGTTAGTTCAGGTTTGAAGGAGATCTGAGCAATCTACTTAAATAGGGTACAATGTGCGTTGCTAATATTAATTCCTTAATTTATTTATAGCCTTGACTAGGGCATAAACATGCTTATCTAGGGTATAATAATTGATATTTTAATCCTTAATACTAGTGCTCATAAAAGCCACATGTTTTTCTTCTCCTTCTAACCTTTGGGTGAAACAAGTGATAATAGTGTTATCCTAAGTGAAAGGATAGATATAAAAATTGCTAGATAAAGTATAGGATGATGAGGACTAGGGATTGCATGATTACATCTTTGATATCCTATAAATATTTATTTTATTATTTGTGACACTATAATCTATCACCATTTTACAACATTGCATTCAAGGGCTTCACTATTTTACCAAATCAATAAATAAACTTATGCAAAAAGTTGATTTTCCCAAAGAAAGATTTTAGTTCCTTTTCACTATTAGGTAAAGGTATTTTATAAATTACATCTTCCCTTTTGGGGTTGATATCAATACCTTATATTTTGATAATGTGACTAATAATATTACCTTCTATGACACTAAACATGATCTTCTTTGTGTTTAAGTAAATGACATACCTTTTGCATCTTTCAAATACCCTTTTCAATTGGTGCACATGATCTAACCTATATTTTGAAAACAAAATTAGGTCATCCATATAGATTATTATATACTTAACTATTATCCCTTCAAAATAAAAGTTAATTTCCCTTTGTAAAGAAGAACCAATGTTTCTTAACCTGAAAGAAACCATTTATAAGTGAATGTGCCCTACTTGGTGGTGAAAGTAGTCTTAGTTATATCTATGGGGTTGAATAAAACCTAGTTGTATCCTAAGAAGACATCTAAAAAGGACATAATTTATGATCTTCTCACCATATAGATCACTTCACTTAAGGAGGGAAATGGGTAGTTATCTTTATCAAAGGACCAGTTCAAGTTCCATAATTACATGTATAGACAGATTTCTCCATTCTTATTTCACATCGAGACTAGGCTAGTCACCCAAGCAGAGTGGTGAACTGGTAAAATTATCCTTGTAAAGATTAACTTATGGAATTGTTTGGGAACCAAGGGATATAATATTGGGTTTAAGAGCCTCTACCTTTACTTGAAGGGTTTTTTGTTGGGTTTTAAGTGAATAATTTGAGTAATTACCCTTGGGTCAAAGAACTTAAGGTATCCATAGGCTCAAGAAATAACATCCTTATATCTCAACAATAACCTCCATAACTAATCTAATTTATGGTCCATCCAATCTGGAACCACATTAACCATGTAGGGATTCTCCATAGGGATAAGATTAATGAGTCAACACTTTTGATCTCTAAACTTGGGTTTTTAGCTTAAAAGGTTGGGTCTAATGCCTCAAATTCTCTTCTTAGTGAAATCATCCCCTTCAAGATCTAATTTCCATGAATATTCAGGATCTCATCCTTATCCAAATCATTGATAGGTTTGTCTTTATCTTTATCATCTATGATTTGGGCCTTGAATATCCCCCCATTACTAAGGAACTAGATGATTTTTTGGTCATAAGAAAAGACCTAAAACCTAGTCACATTATCTAGGAAATAAAGATTGGGGATGAGTTCCATAGATAACTCTTGTAACTTAGTGTCATCTAGATTGGTTAGGTTTGATACCATCAATGCTAGTGAGTCTACTACTTAATTTTACTCTCAGGGAATATGGATGATATTGAATGAATTAAAAATTTTGATTAGGTCCCAAGCTCAATGCTTATACCTTATGAGATATGATAGTTTGCACTGAGACTTGGGTTTGATCTATTTGATCACTAATTCAGAGTCATTGAATAATCTTAGTTTATTTTCCTTGTGTCTTAATTCAAATTATAACTTTAGTATTAGATTTTTGTATTCTACGAGGTTATTTGTGTAAGTAAAATATAACCTATATAATGCATATTTTTCCTCCTTGAGGGGTCTATAAGTAGAACACCAACTCCACTACCTTGTTTAGAGACATCCCCATCTATATAAAGGGACCACATGCTAAACATAACTAGGTTATGACTATTTTAGTTTTTGGTAGGCTTGGTGCTTAGCATGTAGATGCCTAGGTCTAAGGAAACTAGGATTATTTTCTCATTAATGACATTTTATTTAGTAATCCTATGCTTCATACGTGGTTCTATATCTACTCTTATTTGGTTGGATACTCCTCTCCATGGTAACTATTGATTATTTTGACCACAAGTCAAAATAAGTCAACCCCCTATAGTAAAAAACATGATATAGGGGATACTGGGATGTAATAGGGTGTTTCATGGTCCTAGTTGATGTCATTTAATGTGTTATTAGCCTTGTGCATAGTCATATATAATTCTAAGTCATTTTATGTCACAATGGGTCATATTTGAGCCATTAATGAATGTTGTATGGTTTTAATAAGTATACAAGTGTATCAAGATGCCTTTCAACATTGAATATGTCATAACCTTCTTAGTCATGTAAGTTCTAACTGAACATGTGTAGGTTCCCAAGTGAAATCAAGAAAATAGTTGAAAAGGGAGGATTTAGGTAGTTATACGGCCTATGAAAGTGTTTGGTCATGTGTCAAATATTTTGGAATGAATCTTAATATTGCCTAACTTCCATTATACATTTTATCTACTTTGTAAGTCTTTAAAATGTCTTAAAACCATTTCATTCCTTCATCGCTCTTCTTGGCATGCAAATCTAGTTAGTAAATTTTCTTATGGTATGACCATTAGGAGAGGAATTATATCAAATTCCTATAAGGGATGTTAATACACTTATTTAAATTATGAATAAATTGATTTTACTTTATGAACAAATGTTTATAATTTGACTACATATTTTTGTATGCTTATTCCCATACCATGTAGGTTTTCTTCTTATTTAAGTTGGTCCATAAAAACCAATTGATGAAAGTGATTATATAAGATTTTGAAATCCTTATATAATGGTTTTCATATTTGATTGCATGTGTGGAGGTGAATTGATGAGCCAAATATCTCAATTTGTTAGTTGAGATCACCAATGGAATTGAAGTCATGTTCATCAATTATAGATGTTTTCCTTTACTATATTGGTTTTAAGAAAAAATTTCTTAATATTTTAGGATTCTAAGATTTCATGATAATAACCCTTCCTTGAAAATCTTAGTATAAAATGTTAACATCTTGAGGGAGTACCATAGGCATATATCTTACATATTCAACTCTTTACATATATTCATTTACAATAAGGTGAATGAAGTGTATGAAGGTTTTTATAACATTTATGGAGAGATAACGAGGATTTTAAATATTTTGAATAGACTCTTATAACATTATAAATCAAGTTAAAATTTCAAATGATATGTAATAGACTATGACAACAAATTAAAATTATATACATAACCTTGCATCATTGATATTTACTTATAGGTGCCCTACAAAAGACTAATCATGTTGGAATGAGGACATTAGAACTAGTTTGAATTCATTAAAGGTTAAAAGGATAAATTTTAAGACTAGTATAAAGTTTATGATTGATTATAGGGTCATGCACTATGTATATTGTTCATATCTCTATTCACTGCCCTGTATCTTGCATATGCACCTATAGGTGGCTCTCATAGCAGATTAAAGGTGTTGTATGGAGGAGTTTGATCATGTTGGATGCCTTAATAAAGGTTAAAAGTTTGATTAATGTCATATAAAATCATTGGTGAAGACATAGAGTGGTAGGAAGACTTGAGGAGTCATGTTCACATGTGGAGAAAGTGTTTTAGAAACATGTTACCTTAAAAACTTTGAAATAGGGAGCATGCCTTATTTTTTATCCTTTCATGGTGAGATGTATTGATTAATACACATTTATAAGTTTTAAATCACGAATCCTTATCATAGGAGTGATTACTTGACCAAATATATTGAGTGTTTGGTCCTAATATGTGATTTATATGAAGCTTGAATTCTAGGCAATCTTTTACTATAGGTTCTTAGTGTTTTCTACAATTCTTTGAACTACAAGTGATCTCATAGTCTAAGGTAGCATGATAGGATCATAACTCCATGGATAGTTACCCTATTTAGGTGAGAAGAAAAATACTGATCCAAGCAAAAATGAAATGGGTTGATATTCAAGGTTTAAGTTGGATCACCACCGATATGAGTATCTCAAGCTTACTTATGAATTGTCTACAGTCAATTCATATTATACATTATGTTGACACAAAATATGGAGTCATAACCCATAGATAGGTTCATATATTAGAATTAGGGTAACACTAATATCTCTAATAACATTAATATAATTTAAATTATAGGTTTTTAACCTAGACTACTACCTAAAGAGCCCCTTTTGGTCTAAGAATGGTCATCTACAGTTGATTTTAGAGTGACAATGTAAATTAAACCCAATAGTTTGTGTGTTGTACTAAATCAAAGTATAATATACATAATTTCAATCATAAATTTGCCTTGAGGAATTCAAGAGGGTATTATGTAAATGATATCATGTCTAATGTTGTAATGAATACATATAGGCACCCATTTTTTGAGGGGAAACACAATACACAATTGACTACAAACTAGGCCTATCAAAGTGGAAGGCATACATTGAGGAGTTTGGAAATGATTGGGATGATGAACATGTTTGGAGTGCCTCAAAAAATTATAATTACCACCTTATGTGTTTTCCAAGATAATGGGAAATAAATCATGAAAGGTTTCAACATAATAACCTATAGTTAACACACCAATTTTCTAGATAGTCAGTGAATACTACATAGTCTACCTTGAGTGTTTTTGAAGAATTTGAGGGGATATTGATATGACCCAATCATGAAAAATATTAAATAGTGTTCCCATTACTTTCATGATCCCTTTATATCATTATTTTACCTAGGACAATAGGAAAAGTGTTGTCTATTCTATCTCAGACAGATGCACTCCTAGGGAGACAAACCCTATAGGTTTAGTAGGTAATGATGAGAAAGTGAGTTTTTAAGTATTGAAACATTGAAATTATATGTATGGAAATATTTTTAACATGTAAAATCATGTAAATGACCTCAGAGTTAGGACCAACCACACAGAGGTGGTTGTGAGTAACCAAGCAAAGATTAAGCCTACTAAGCCTAAACTAGGTTTAATGCCTAAAAGGGTGTCTAGTACCACTTATAGGGTAAATTAAAACTTATAATTAATTTGATGATATTTATGGGGAGTTATAAGGTTATTTAAATCCTTTGATTTATATAAAAGTAATAGAGAGCTCATTTATTGGCTTAGGAACAAATCAAGGTACATAGAATGTAGGGAAGGACTTGAGAAGCCACCTTAATAAGCTCATATTTGTATGAATAATTAAATTGAGAGATAAATCAGTTAGGAATATTTGGATGTGGTCCCATATCCATACATTATGTAATTTATCTAGGGTTTAGATGTCACAATTTTATGAACAATCCTTAAGGGTCCGTACTACCTAAAACCCTCCAAACCCCTTGATAATGACCTGATGAGAAAAAAAAAAGAAGGAAATGTATCAAAGAGGGATAGTTTGGGTAGGAAAATAATTTTATATTTTATACAACTCCCCTAGTCTCCTTAGCATCAAGTTGGATTCTACCCTATTTATATGAATAGGGTACAAAACTAGTTTTCTTGACATATTTTGATGTTTTTTTAATGTAAATAAGAGTTTTAAAGGAAGAGGATCACTTTGGGAGATAAATTTGGACTTTATATAACCCTGAATGTTCATTTATTTATTCATTAAATCACATAGGTACCTCTCCAAGCACCTTCACTTTAGGCAGTCCAAACTAGCATAGTGAATGAAAGGTGATCACCAAGTAAAAAGATAATAAATTCAATTAGGAGGAATGTTAAGATATAATTGATGAATATAAGGATATAAATACTCTTTATATGTGTAATAAAACTTTATATCTATATTTTATTGAAAAAATAATAGGAATCTTGGTGACAAGTCTGAGGAATGAGTGAAAGAAGGATGATAGTGATTGCACATAAGGAGAAAACTTGTCCAAAAGAATATTAATTATTAGGGATAAATCCAATTCATGTTGGATATTTTTATTAATCCCATTATCATATTTCACATGTGTAAATTGTTTTTAGTTTGCTATGGAGTGCTTAAGAGAAGCTAATGATGAAGGCAATTTCCAAACATGTAATTGAAAAGTCCTACACTAGATTTGAGGATTTTTCATGATTGGAGAGACATTTGTAAACATATTTATTTAATTTTTATATGTAACTCTATCACTCTCTTTCCCATATTTACACTTGTTCTTTTAACTCTTTATCTTCATGATTCTCTCTCCTATCTCACATTGTATAAGTATTGGGCATTTTGGCTCTTGTATTCTAATTCCACACCATGTATGGTGAATACATATTGGTTTGATGTTATAATTTACCTTTGAATAATATATTAAATATTTATTTTATTTCACAAAAATCTTGTCTAAGTGTGTAAAGTGATGTATAGTGAGGTCTATTGACAAACATATATCCTTAATTCTCTTTATCCTTTCATGTTTCATGAAAAGAAGTTCTCATTCTAATAGGTCATATAGAGTGTATCTAGTGTGTTTGGATCCCTTAAAGTTTTCAAGTGTCCTTAGAGTCTTAAATTTGACCTTTGGTTCACTTACCTTGAGTTGTCTCATACATATCACCTCCATATTGAAATACTAATGTTATAACATCTTAAGACTTTGAGGCTAGTATTATAGGTATCATTTCTTAGTACAATAAGTATGATGATCTCATGGATATTTCAACCCCTTTTACCATAAGTAATTATTTATTATATGTGATAATCACTTAAAGGTTAATTTATGGAGATATCCCTTAAACCTAAAGGTCTACCTCTACTATAGGAAACCCATAGGCCTAGAGGTATTCTAATGTTACAAAAATATTAGAGTAGGATTTAAAAACCTCATATAGGGTGAAATATTTGGTGACAATAGTTTTTGCATCCCTAGTGGGACTCTTGTCCTAAAGATAACTTTTCAAGGTAAATGTTGGTCTTTCCAACATCAGTTTCATATGGTGTGCTATATAGCATCTAATGACTCCATTCAAGGTAAAATATAGTTTTAGACCATAGTTTTTTCATATATTTATGCTCATACTTCATGGTCCTTATTAGGTCATATTATAGTAGAATTTTTAATCCTATCAATCCACCTCTTCAAATTGAACTTCCTCTGGAAGATCAACACCTTCAACCTTTTCTACCCTTTAAATATCAAGAGTAATTTAGTAGCCAAAAATAATAAGAAAGTGAGGAATAATTTGAAGAAAACATGTCTAGGAAGCATTCCTTCCTATCCTTTAACATTGAAAATATAATCCATCTTGATGCATATGATGACATTCTCCCTAATGCTAAAAAGAGTGTTCCTACATTTAATGGTAAAGCCCATATCACTCCTCATGAAGACATTAAGGATATATCAAAATTTTATAGTTTATATATTGTTACTGAGGTCAACATTACCATTTTATTCCTTGCCATGTCCCTTATATGGAAATCACTTAATTGGTATAGTACTTTAACTAGTAGTTACGTTACAACATGGGATAACTTTATAGTGTTGCTAACTTCAAGATTTGAGGACAAGAGTGACCACACTTCACTCATCCACCAACTCAATGTGATCCAAATATCATCCAAAGAAATAATGCATGATTTTAATGAGATATTCCAAAAGACTTGGTATAGGTTATCTCCTCCCATGAGACCCCTTACAATATTTGTGTTCCCTACATACTTGAGGGCCATTAGTATGGATATTGACATCATACTATAATTAATATGTGGTTTCATTCTACCTGAAGCATATGACCTTGCTAAGGGATAATAATGGCCTCACTAAAGTAGGAAATATTATTCCAAAAGTGTCTATTCCTCTACTACCTAATGTTCCTTATTATGATCCAGACACTACCCAAGTTCCTAATGCAAATGATAAGTTAAAGTCTTCTCCTAAAAAGGTAGATGATGACATTGATTGGTAAGCAAGGTGTAAATTATTTGAGGATCAACATAGGAAAGTCAATTTTTAATAAAGTGTTCATAAAAACCCCTATCCATATCATCATAAATATGGTCAACAATATGGGTGAGGGAGAGTTCAAGGTCAGCCTAGCTTCAATAGGCTTGCCAATGTGTACAAAACTAATTCCACCTCCAACATAAGAGAAATGGTATTGGTGCATATCAATCTGATCTAAGAATAAGAATGGAAAAAAGGATAATTAATGTATTCTAATTAGGGTGGAGAACAATCTATATTTGATCAAGGAGGAGTCACTCCTCTACTATTAGCAAAAGATGAAGTCTTAATGCGAGCAAGTGAAGTTTGGAAGCCTCAAAGAGAAAGCTTCACTAAATTCTTATTTTAAGACACTTATGTGATTAATATAGGAACTTATATTGAATACAATATAATATACAATTTAAATTCACTAGGGCATGTTAATAGTGTTCCTACAAGTTCATCTAATTCTCCTAGAAAGTAACAAGTTATGACTACAAGCATGGGAATCCCTAACACTCTTGTACCTCCTCTAAATCAAAATGTGGGAAGGTCTATTTAAAGTGATTAAATTAATCAAGATAAAAAAACTCCCTTTCCTCCATTTACTTAATAAAAATTAAACACTTATGCTCTAAACATTATAGATTCATTCAAGAGTGCAAAGGCATCCATTTCCCTTTGGGATGTCCTTTATATGCCTAGCCAAAAGGAGCTTTTGAAATAATAGTTGTCTACCATCCATGCTAGTAATCAATCATAAATACACAGTCATGTTCATGTAGCTCTTAATAATTACCCTAATAACATTATGGAATCCTTTACTGAGTTTGAGAAACATCCACCTTTCTACCTCACTCTCATATTGAGGGACAAACTAGTTCATAACTACATAGTTGATAGTGGAGCTAGAACCTCAGTGATGCCTAAGGTTTTAGATGAAAACTTGGGCCTAAATTATGAACCACATATTAAATTATTACTTAAATTAGATATCACACCTATAAATTTAGCAGGATTTATCAAAGGGTTAAATGTTTTCTTGCATGATTGTCCTAGTTTCCCCATCCTCTAAGACATTATAGTTGTCGATTTTCCTACACATTTTTCAATCTACCTTTAAAGAGATTTGATAGATAAAATAGGTGTCTACCACTTAGATAATTGGTTCTTATTGTCCTTTAAGACAAGATATGGAACAAAAGTAACCATAAGAACTCAACCACTTGCAAGGTTTCACATTGAGCCTTATGTAGAAGTAATTTCCAATCTCAATTATGTGATCAATGACAAGGAGTCCATTTTATATTATGGTGATTATTATAAGATATAAGGAATATATTATTTTTTATAAATTATTATGGTGCATATGATTATGAACATGATCCATATACCTATTTTAAATAAAACTAAACTTGGCACCTATATCATCCATGAAGGAGAATTTGAGCAAGCTGAGGTGAGTATTGATCATTATTTTTCATAAGATATTGAAGGTAACTAATTTATTCATATGTATGGTGATGATATATTTAATATCATGATATATCACTATGATGAGAAGAACCATGTAATTCTACCTGCACTTGATGAATCATCCCTTGAAGTTGAATTTATGAGGAAGAGGATGACCTATGGCAAAGGTTCAATTCCATAAGTCAAGAGTTTGAGAATATAGTTAAGACTATTCCTCCTCCTAATAAGGGTATATTAGATGAGTGTGTTAATGAGACTAATGAGTATATTATTGATTTTTCTATCAAACATGAAGGTGTATGTCAAACCATTGTTCAAGGGTATGTAGTCATAAAAGAGCTTAGTGAAGATACTACCGAAGAAGTTGTAATCATGGAAAAGCCTAGTGAAGTCAAGGTAGATGTGTTTGTGCTTAGATAATAGTTGATACCTAGATATAATATAGAGTCATACTTAGAGGTATTGGAACATGGTGAAGAACTTTATGAACATACAGATCAAGTACATTCTATCCTAGAAGAGAATAAAGTTGATGAAGTTGTTATGTCTCCTAATCTATCATTTGAAGAACACCAATTGAATATGGAAATAGATAAAAAGGTTACATCAAAAAATAATGTCTTTGGATAGAAAGAGAGAGAATTCATGAAAGCTCAAAAGTAGCTAACTTACAAAAATGAGAAGACATGAGGATGGTAAGCCTTTTGACCACCAACATGAACAAGTGTTTGAGGATGAACATGATTAGCATGACAATTTTATTTCATTGAGTAGTAAGGATGAAATAGGAACTATCTTTGACCCTATTTAAATCATGGTAATTTTTTTTCACCTCAAGAGTGAGGTGTTGTAAATACTATGTTAAGTGTGTGTCTTTGTTTCAATTATGTGTGTGTTTTACATAAGTGTTCTTGAGAACACATGTGTGTTTATTTTGGTGTGTCTTATTTTATGTGGTTTTAAAGGAAATTTAGTTTTAAAATTTTGCATTGGTGAATCCATATCCCAATAGATGGGAGTAGGCTATTGGTCTTGGTATAACAAGCATACAACCCCTAGGAAATTGCTAAGAATGTTGACTATTTTGATCAAAGGTAAAAATAGGTCAACCCCCTATAGTATAAAAATTTATATATGGATTTATTAGGATGTAATATGGTTCATCATGGTCATATTTGATGTCATTTAATGTTCTATTAACCTTGGTCATAGTCAAATCTAGTTCTAAGTCACTTTATGTCACATAGGGTCATATTTGAACCGTTAATGAAAATTATATAGCTTTATTAAGTATACAAGTTTATCAAGACATATTTTAATGTAAAATATGTTATAATATTATAGTCATGTTAGTTCTAACTAAAAATTTATAGGTTCCTAAATGAAATAAAGAAAATAATTTAAAAAGGGAGGATTTTGGTAGTTGTACGGCCTATGCAAGTGTTTTGGCACATTTTTAAGGTTTTGAAATGATTATTTAGATTTCATGAGTTCAATTTTACATTTTATATACTTTTGAAGTATTTAAAAGGGATTAAAACCATTTCAATCCATTATCACTCTTCTTGGCATGCAAAACTGGTCAACAAGTATTCTCATGGTACAACCAGTATAATATGAATTGGGTAAAATACCTCTAAGGTATGTTAATAAACTTATTCAAATTCCATTTATTGGTATTATTTTATGTATTTAATATTTTTTCTTTATGAACATTTTTTTTGAGGTTAACTACCTCTTTGTGCATGATTCTCCTTACACCCTATAGGTTTTCTTCTTGTTTGAGATGGTCCATGCAAACCAATTGATGAAAGTGAAAATATAGGATGTGGAAATAATTATCTCATGGTTTCCATATATTATTTCATGTGTGGAGGTTAATTGATAATCCAAACAACTCAAGTTTCTAGTTGAGATCACCAATAGAGTTGTAGGCATGTTCATCAACTGTAGAGGTTTCCTTTCCTATAGTGGTTTCAAGAAAAATTCAATTAATGTTTCATACTTATAATATGTCATTATAATCACAATAACTTTCAAATATTAGTATAAAATACTAATATCATTAGGGATTAACACAGTCATATATCTTACATAGTCAGCTCTCTACATATATTCACTTACAGTCAAGTATATGAAGTGTATGAAGGTTTTGAGAACATTAATGGATAGATACTTAGGAGTTTCAAGAGGTTTAACACACTCTTATAACATGATAAAAAATATAATATTCAAATGACATGTAATAAATTATGACAACTAATTCAAATTATATACATAGTCTTGCACCATTGATATTCACCTACAGGTGCCCTAAATGAGGCTAATCATGTTGTAATGAGGACATTGGAACTAGTTTTAATTATTTCAAGGTTAAAAGGATTAATTTTAATATTTATATAAATTTTGTGATTGATTATATGGCCATAAATTATGTATATTGTTCATATCTCTATTCACTACATTGTATCTTGCATATGCACCTACAGGTGGCTCTCACAGAGGCATAAAGGTGTTTAATTGAGGAGTTTGATCATGTTAGATGAATTCATGGAGTTTGAAAATTTTATTATTGTCATATAAATCAATGGTGAATCCATAGAGTGGTAGGTAGAATTGAGGAGTCATCTTCACATGTGGATAAAGAGTCTCATAGACATGTTACCTTAAAAACTCTAAAATAAGTAACATGCCTTATTTTTTATCATTTCATGGTTAGATGTACTGAGGTATAAAAATTTTAAAGTGTTACATCATGAGTAACTAATATAAGAGTGATACCTTGACCAAAGAGAGTTAGTTTTTGGTCCCAATAATTAATTTAGATAAGGCCTCCATTCTAGACAATCTTACACTCTAGATTCTCAATATTTTATAACATGTTTTGAACTTCAAGTGATCTCATAGTACAAGGTGGCATGATAATATCATACCTCCATGGTAATTGAACCTATTTAAGTGAGAAGGACAATAATGGCCTAAAGAACATTAAAATGGGTTGATATTCAAGTTTTAATGTAGATCACCACCTATATGAGGATCTTAGGCTTCTTTATGAAGTGTCTATAGTCAATTGACATTATAAATTATGTTGACACTAAAGATGGATGTATAACCTATAGATATGTTATTCCATTATAATGAAGGTAACACAAATATCTCTAACAAAATTCATAGAAGTTAAATTATAGGGTTTTGACCCAAGAAACTACCTAAAGAGTCCCTTTTGGTCTAAAAATGGTCATCTATAGTTAACTATAGAGTGAAAATGCAAATTGAACCCAAAAATTTGTGTGTTGGTATGACTCAAGTCATAATATAGGAAAGTTCAATCATAAAGTGGCCTTGAGGAGTTCAATAGGGTCTTAGGGAAATGACATCAGGTCTAATGTTATAACTCACTCTTACAAGCACCCCTTTTTAATGGGACACAAAATACATGGTTGACTACAAACTAGGCCTATCAAAGTGGAAGGTATACATTGAAGAGTTTGGAAAAGGTTGAGATGATGAACATGTTTGGAGTGCCTCCATAAATTATAATGAACACCTTATTATATTCCAAAGACAATGAAAAATAGAACATGGAAGGTTTCAACATAACATCCTATAGTCAGCACACTAATTTTGTAAATAGTTAGTGAATACTACATAGTCTTCCTTGAGGGTTTTGTAATAATTAGAGAGGATATTGATGTGATTCAATCATGAAAAATTATAAAGAGTGTTCCCATGACTTTCCCTAGCTCCTCATATCATTATTTTTCCTAGTACAATAGGGTAAGTTCCCTCAATTCTATCTTAGATATAGGTCACTCCTAGGGAGATAAGCCATGTAGGTTTAGTAATTAATGATGAAAAAGTGAGTTGGGAAGTATTTAAACCTTACAAGGAGATGTACGGAGCTATTTTGAACATGGAAAAACATGTAAAGGACTTCACAATTATGACCAACCACTTAAAGGTGGTTATGAGTATGAGAATCAAAGTATGAGAATCATGTTGGGAGATGAAGTGGGACCTAATCTAACCCCTCATTTTCATTTCTTAATTCAGTCAATCACATAGGTACCTATGTAAGGACCTTCACTCTAGGTAGTCCAAAATCACATAGTTAATGAAAGGTGATCACCAAGTGAGAAGATGATAACTTGAATTGGGAGGCCTTTTAAGGTATACCTTATGAATATAAGGACAAGAGGAATTTTGATATCTATCATACCACCCTCTACATGGATTAGATTGAACAACTAATGGGAATCTTGGTGACAAGTGTGAGGAATGAGTGAAAGAAGGATGATAGTGAATATTAAGAAATGATAAAAATTTTACAGAAGAATATCAGTGATTAGGGACACATCCAATTCATGTTGGATCTTATTATTAACCCTCTCATCATAATGCACATGTATTAATTGTTCATAGTCTATTGTGGAGCACTCAAGAGAAACTAATGATGAAGGCAGTTTCCAAACATGTATTTTAAGAGTCATATATTATATTTGAGGAGTTTTCATGCCTAGAGAGACATTTTTCCATATATATATATATATATCATTTTCTATGTTATATTTCATTTCCCTATAGATGTAACTCTTTCTCTCAACTTGACACTTTTTCTTGCGACTCTTGATCTTCATTCTTTTGTCTCCTCTCTCACATTTTATAAATATTGACCATTTTGGCTCTTGTATTCTAATTCTACACCATGTATGGAAAAACCTTACTAGTTTTATGTTTTATTTTTACTTTGAATAATATATTCAATCTTTATTTTATTTCACAAGCATCTTGTCTATGTATGGAAAGTGATGCATGGTGAGGTCTAGTGATTTGAGTTCACAAACATCTATCCTTGTTTCTCTTTATCCTATCATGTTTCATGGCAAGAATTTCTCATTATAATAGGTCATATGGAGTGTATCTAGTGTATTTTTATCCCTTAAAGTGTGAAAGTGTTCTTAAAGTATCCATTCTAACCTTTGGCCACTTACCTTGAGTTGCCTCATACATTTCACCTTGATATTATAATACTAATGTCAGAACATCTTAGGACTTTGAGGCTAGTGTTGTAGGTCTTATTTTTTAGTGAAATAGGTATGATTATCTTGTGGAAATAATTAAGGTTTATCATCCCCTTATATTAGTTTACTTTCATGCATATTTTTTGCCCTTTTCCCACAAGTAATTAGTTAGTGTAGGTGATAAACACTTAAAGGTTAATTCAAGGAGCTAGCCCTTAAACATAGAGGTATTCCAATGTTGCCCAAATATTAAAGTAGGATTGAAAAAAATCCTACAGGGTAAAACATTTGGTGACAATAGTAACCACATATGGGATAAATATGTGGTCATATTCCCATTCATAGATTTAAACCAATCTCTACCAAGGAGCATATTTTAGGCTTCTAGGATATCCACCACTTGAATGATTATAAAGTGTTAAATCCTAAGCTCAAATTCTAAATAGATGTGTATGTTTATCAAATCCAATATTAATTTCATTTATAACTTGTCTAACTAGATCATTACCTTATTTGATTTTATGGGGGCTAGGCTGATTTTTTTGCATATGCCTACCGACATCACATTGGCTAAAGCACATGAATCTACTAATCAATTATGAAAATTAATTACAAGCAACTTAGTGGTTAGAAGTAACATGGATACCTACATATTATTAGTATTATGAATATTTATATTTGTGTGTGATTCTCTTGGTTATGGTTAGGCCTTTGGGGTCAAATTTTGAGTTAAAGACTTCAGTAGGAAATCCTATTTTTATATGATTTCATTGATTTTGTGAAGGGTAGAATTAACTTTGATCTTCTTCATATCCTATAATATGTTCTAACCTATTTTCCTTGGAATATTTGGGTTTACATAAGTGAATTATGATCTTAGGGTCTTGGAGGTGGAGGATCATTCCTTGCATTTTAGTCTGGTGGGGTTGCACCATTATTGGGGGGTGTTGAGGTAGTAAAGGGTTTTTACCACTACCTATTCCCAAGGGCATAATTAATCCTTTAGAACTAATGAAATTCTTGTACCTCACTAATACCCTCCTATGGCTCATTTTATTCTTCGATAGGGATGCCAATGGTTTCTAACACTATAGTAGTACTAGGGGATTTACCTAAGTTAGAGGATTCTAGATGATTAGGGATAAGTTCATACTCTTGCATTTCCTTTTAGAAGATCTTGAAAATAAAACTAAACTTTGTGTAGTCAATTTACCTCTATGCTATGGTGTTATATACTTGACACCAATTAGGTAAGGCTATCACAAATAATTAATCTCAGGAAGCCTATTAGATGAAGGTTTTGGGGGATCATGAAGATGGTTATAAGTCATATTTGGTCTTTTATATGTGAAGTTTTTGTTGTATATTTCTTCATTAGAGATACTCACCTATCTATACATCCATAATAATATTTTTCTAAGTTTTTGTACCATCTGATGAATGGAATCTAGCTTAGTTTTAGTGGACTCTTGAGGCATGGTTTAGGTGTTTTTAGCCATGACTAACATCACTTGATGTTAAGTCCAAGGAATTAGATCTTGGTTCCCTATTTTAAGGAAACCTAATAATTGGTTTGAAGTGGGATGACCTAGTGGGAGTCAATGCATTACAAAGCATGACAATGGAATAGGTGCATTCTGGTTAACATTCAGAAAGAAGTTCAATGTAGGCATATATGGTATCATATTAGGAGTGGGGGTTATTGTGTGACCCTAAGGGTTTATGCACCTATATACTTTCATATCCCCTACATAATCTAATGATAGGTCTATTATGGTAATGTCTCTACTTAAGAACATGGTCATCCAATCATATAGTGTATTTTTATACAATTCAAGTAATAATTGAGGGTTGTGTTGGTAAATCATGGTTACCTAGATAAACATCTTTTAAAACCTAGCATTGAAGTGTATAATGGGCTCACTGGAATCCCTCTTGATGTAATAAAATTGATGGTATAGGACACTAGGGTATATCACCTAGCCAAATTAAGTGAAGAAATTAGAACTAAAATGGTCTTAACTCATGATAGAGTCTTCATGAAGTTTGAGAAACCAATCATATGTAGAGTCCATCATGGTAAAGGGGAAATTTTTTTAAGCCACATCCTCATATTATACATTTATAAACCTCAAGTCTCTTAGGATGGTGTGTTCCTCCATGGTCCATCCCACATCAAGGGTGAAATGAAGAAGATACATCTCAAGGTTTCTAGGATTTCTATTGAAAAGTAGAGGAGAAATTAACAATCTACCATGATGGAACCTAGACTTGGTAATAGGTGAACTAGTTTTCAAGATGCTTCACAATAAAACTCTACTTAACATTGTGTTACCTATAAACGAAACTCAATATATTCATAAAATAAATTGACAACAATCATGATGCAATTTAGGTGCCATCCTTCTAGCACCAGCTATTGTTTTCTCTAATCTAATATATTCATAAAAGAAATCAATAAAAATCATGAAGAGATTTGGAATTCCTTAAAAATGTGAAGGGAGTAGCAAATAAAAAATGTCATTCTTAGTTTTAGGATTGATTTAGGATTAGCGCAGGGCATGGATATAGGAATTGTACTTCAAAAATGTAGTATGCATGAATAGTTTACAAGAGATGTCATATCACAATTGGATTAATCCAATGTCTTACACATAAGTTATAAATTGTTATGAAAATCTGAGTATTGGGCTTATTATTTATAAACACAAAGGGAAAGGGTATTTCAATTCCATGAAAAAAAAATGAAAGAGAGGGAAGGGTAAGATAAATAAGGGAAGCCTCTAGGTCTAAAATAAACTCAATGTTTTGTTCATTGAACCAAGTGACTCTACCATAGTTATACCATTATAGATGGATTTTCAATATATTTCTACCTCTAAGAACATACCTAGAGGTTTATTTTTAAAAACATATAAACACCATATGAGAGTTTATAGCACAAATTATCAGAACTACCAAAGGGGAAATGAAATAACTCACATAGAGATTATAATAACTAAGCACATCATAGCCATGACATACATAAAGTAGAAAAGTTTTAATCCAATTAACCTAGCATTGTTGATCACTCAAATATGAAGATGAAAGAAAATTGAAACATAGAATAGACCTTCTAAAAAATAAAGATTATATTCATTAAATGAGTAAAATATTATTACAATAATTGATTTAGGTCAATTTTAGAGTCTAGAGTGGTGAATTAAATTTAAGTGAAATCATGGTAGTAATTTGATAGCACTTTCAAGCAATTTTGGTCAACCCTATTATATAATACAATTCTTCCTTATATAAATAAGGATTGGGGATCACCTCTAAAAATCATGATGATCCCATCCTAGGCCATGATGGCCATTCATTAAATTTATAACCATATTTAAAAATTTAAACAATATAATCCCCAATACCTATAATAGATATATGAGGGACTACTAGTTGACATGATGAATTGGCTGAGAGGGACTGAATCTTAACTACTTTGACTATGTGCTGCTAGCTTTTAATGTGGATGCCACAAGGTCAAATTCCTTATCCATCTTGTCCAAGTTCATTGGGGGATCCCTAAATATTACCTTATCCCAAGATACCAGTCTTTATAATATTTTTAAGGGTGATTTCATTGATGCTTGGACTTTAAAGACCTAGTTGATGCTCACCATAGACTATGTTGACAAATCAAGCATTACCCAAGCCTCTTCCTAGTTTTCCTTGGTCAATTTCTCCTTCATAACTAGTCAAATTAACCCACGTGGAGTTTAAATTCCTCTTGTTCAATCAAGGTTCCATTTGGGTGGAACAATGTAGAGATATTGACATCTTTGAAATAGGTGAATATCTTATTCTTTCCCTCTTTCAAGGCTCCCATTATAGTGCAAGCCATGACCAACCACTCTTCCATTAAAGTTCTCATGTTACTGACGTATGTTTGGTATAATTATAGATTTGAGTTAAACATAAGTTAAAGTGTTAGAAATATTCCTTTGTTGAATACCACATATAGCTTCCATCATTTCCCATAAATTTATATAATCCTCTCCATGTAGTCCTAAGTCTACTATATAAACACACCACTCTCAGCCAGAGTGTCCACTACTTTCCTAAGGAATTACAAAATTAGTAAGAGGGTGTATTTGACCTTCACAATCAATATTTCTAGAAATGTGCTATTCACTTGGGATTTAAGAGTTGAAACATAGCTCTGTGTGTCATCAAGGAGATTTTCAAACATATCATGGGTAGTTCTAAGGATAGATAGTGGGTCCATGACCATCCTCTTCTCCCTAGTGGAATTCCTTACCTTGTTGAGTGAGAAAAAAAACCTAATAGGTCTACCATATCATCAATTTCCCCCATTGGATAAAATTATGCACGAGTATTCTCTTCATGCTTCTATAGGCTCGGTCAAAACTCCAATCCACATTCAGGTTACCATAGACAAACATTTATGGTACATACGAGGCTACGTACATACTTTAGGTTGGGGGAAGTATAAGAGGTGTGGATGAAATGATGGTTAATGGTGGAATATGAGGTGAAGGGGAGATGGATGAAGTTGAAGGAGTATAAGAATAAAGTGGTGGAGGTTGAGGAGGTATGGGAGTGAAAGGAGGGAGAATGAAAGGTGAAGCCCAAAGAAACATTTATTCCCACCATTTTTCCTGAGTCAGGTTCTCATGATATAAAATTACACCCAATAATATTTCATGGAACAATAGGGAAGAGATGGGTTGGTTAAAGGTGAGCCTCATGGAGCCTTGGGTTATAAAAAGAGGGGATTAAGGAGATAGATACCAAGATGTTATTGTTAGGGATGGGGGAGTTCTTGAGGCTTATGAAGAAGGTAGAGTTGGAGTAGAAGGAATTTAGGCTAGATTTGGAGTATGGGTTATCTTTTATTTATTCTTCAACCTCTTTCTTAGGTAATTTATAGATATTATAGTGGATAGTCAAATCATGATGATAGGGGTCATAAGAGTTGATGGTAGAGGATCTATTGAGGGGAGTGTTAGACTAGTTGAAGTAAGCACTCAGAGGGTTCATACTATAAGTGGTATGCGATTAAAGGATGTAGTCATGCATGTTTATAAAGTCATACCCAAAGGAGGCACTAAGAGGATTCTACATTGTGAAAAGGGAGGATCAAAAGGGAATGAATAATAAAAGATGCTCATAAGTACCTATGCCAAAGGTAATTGGGTAAAATATATAGGGGTAACAATGGGACATAGATGAGGCACCACTTGTAAAACTTGTGGGGGCAAAGTAGAACTAGTGGAAGATAGAACTAGGAGTTAGAAAGTGGTAGGAGAGAGTATGTAAGGAAAATTAGAGTAGATGGATGAGTCAGCTAAGAATTTCAATGGGTGCATTTTGGCTTACTTAATCTAGGATCACTCTCAAGATATTAGATACATAAAATCTTAGGGGTTATGGTGCTGATAGCTGAGTGGGATGCACTTAAGATGCCTAACATCATGTAGTTTGGGGTCAAATCTACCATGTCTTAGATACTAAAGTTACCAAAGGAGGAAAATTAGGAGATGATGTGCATGGAGAATATATATGAGGTAGAGGTAGATTCAGAGCATGAGGAATAGGAGCTACTAGATAAACTAAATCAAGAGATAGATATCAAGGGGGAGAAGGTGGTGGATGACCTATAAGATACTCTATGAGATGGTTGGAGATATTGTAGTTAGCATAGAGGGGCCTAATTAAGACTTATTTCCATTATTTTTATTCTTAGACACTATTAAAGAAAGTGTATCTTAGTCTTCAGTGGAATTCAAATAGAGCTCATCATCATCTTTAGCCTAATGGTTGTAGTTGATGTTGGGGTGGGTTAAGTACTATGCCAAATTAGCTTAGACTATCCATTTAGGGTCTCATTACCAAACCTTATACTTTATAAGGGTGAAGGAGTCTCACACAAATTCCATCTTATATGTTAATGAGAAGGTCTTGTAGGCATGATGTTATATGCCTATTAGGATTTAAAAGCACACCTTCTACTAATGCTATATGTAGAAACCAAAGATGCCTTTCACTATTTGATAGAAAATTTATTTTTTGGATAGGTATTTAGGGACATAATATATTATTTAGAGAGGGTCCTTGAGGAAAACTAGAATCCAAATTACAATGTCACCCTTGTACATCTAGTAGAATCTAATGGCTATGATATAATCTTAGATTGCCCTTGAGATATGAGGCATCAAAGCTTCATTAAAAACCTTTCTAACAAATAGTCATAATACATATCATCTCCTCATTGGTCTTCTTAATAATGGTCAATACCTAAGATTGGCTCTTTATTCCATATCATAACTTTAGGCCAGGTGATGTGTCACCTAAGGACATGTGGCACATATTGATTGGTTTTCAAGTTTCATCTATACTTTATTTTTACCTTATTAGGTACTTAAGTGGCTATTAGTCCATCTACATACTGGGTGAAATGGTACCTTCTCATTTGAATGAAATATTTTGGGTTCTAACATATTTATAATTCTAGGAGACTAGTTGTTATATGCATAGAGATGTGTCACCTTCCCATTTAGATAAGCTCTCATAAGATCTGATAGGTCTAGGGGATAGACCATTTTGTATATGGTGATTTTTCACCTTCCCATTTGGCTAGGATCTCTCAATATCTATCATTGAATAGGTCCAAGGGACTGGATACACCACACATGGTGATATGGTGCCTTCCCATGGGTCAGGCTTTCCTAGGCTTTGGATAGGTCTAGGGTACTAGCCACTCTCCACATGGTGATGTGTCACCTTTACATTTGGGTAAGATTTCTTAAGATATGAAATCTATAATAGGTATGGAGGACTAATTTCCTTATACATGCTGATGTGGCACATTCCCATTCAAGTAGGATCTCCTAGGCTTTCACATCTCTAATAAGTTTATGGGATTATACACTCTACAAATGGTAATGTGTCACCTTCCCATTTAGTCATTATCTCCCAATATCTAACATCTATAGTAGGTTTATGAGAATGAATGTTATGCTTTGTGGTTATGTGGTACCTTCCCATTCATCTAAACTATCCTAAGATTTGTCATACTTGATAGGTCTAGGTGATTATCCATTATGACTAGTGAAAATGTGGCATCTTCTCATTTGGTTGGGCTCTCTTGGGTTCTAACATCTCTGATAGGTCCATGAGGCTATCCATTCTCACTAATGGTGATTTGGTATATTCCCATTTGATCAAGATCTCTTGGTCTCTAACATCTCTAGAAAGTCCAAGGGATTAGCTACTCTACACATAAAGAAATGTCATGTTCCCATTTATCTAGGCTCTCTCAATATCTAACACCTTTGATAGGTCCTAAGGACTGGACATTCTACACATGGTGATATGGTGCCTTCCCATGTAGCCAAACTCTCCCAAGATCTATGAAATTCAAAACATGACTAAGTTAAAAAAATTAAATAAATGTGATACATTAAACTTACTTGTCAAATACAAAGATTTATATTTTCTAGGAGGGCAATGGTTCTATTACTCTTAGAATGGAACTAGACTCTAGGATACTCAAGAAAAAATAAACATGCAATGTCAGTTCCATGATTTATAAAGAAGAATGAACACTCCATAGTATTAAAGAGAAATAAAAGAGGCTTTTTACTATTTAGGGAAGTTAGAGCCATTTATATTTTAGGGATTTAAGCATATAACACTAATGAGAAGAAAGAAAGGACCTTGTAGTTTTGGTTCATGATATTTTTAGAGGGGCCACCCATTTCAAATAAAAAGGAGAGTGTTGTCCATAACATAAGGTGGGTCATATATGTAAATATTTCACTTAACTCTCCAAACATGAAATCTCCCCCAGTCTAGAAGTGATCTCTTAAACTAACATATCCCCATCCCTAACTACCCTAACCATGCCTAAAGGCCCTACTTGGTCTGGATCAACAAAACTAATTTCTACAACTATCATGATAGGATCTAGTACCGTCATGGCTTGGACATAATATCCAAAACCATCCATTCTACCTATGTCATCATCCCCTCTACCATCTCTTCCATCATATGATCTATAAAATCCATCATAATCATCACCTTCCTCACTTCATCTAAAATGCCAAGTAATACCACTATCACTAGCCCCACTAGATGTCTTAGCCTCAACACCATATATATCTATAAACATTTGACCAACTTCCTAACCTAGGATGGTAAGCCTCAACATGAACACTTATACCCATTAGTGAATTTAGTCAAGTGTAACCCTTACATCTGTTACCCCCTTGCATATGACCATGTTATTTGGGGAACACTTAAAAAATTGGTAGTATCTACACTCATTTGGAAATTCAAATTATCATAGTTGAGTTCTCTTGTAACATGTGTAAACCACCTGGGTTCGTATAACACATCATGTTCCATGCCAAATTACTAATGTACATAATCAAGATGGTACTCCTCAATAATGTGTGCCTTCCTATCTATGAGAAAATACCTAGATTTCATGTATGCTATGTACCATCCATTTTTAAACTAATAGAATTTATATATAAGGTATGGTTTCTAGATAAATAATTAAGAAGTGAGCTTGTCAAACATACATTGGTCGAAGTATATCTCTCCCTAGTATCTTCATCATCTTTCCATAGTCTATTCCTAACCATATGTCAATTGATCCTCTAGATCCTGAACCTATCTCCTACCCATTAGTCACTTAATCAAGATGTGTTCCCATCCCTAGACCATAAGTAATCTAGATTATCCAATGATAGATCCTCTATGATACGCCACCATGTGAAGATCCCTTTATAATAGAGCCAACACAACTAGCCCCCATGCAAATCATGTGGCCTCATCCATCATGTTATAAATAATACCTCCAAGACCCTTATGGAAATAGTAACTGATCTTGTTAAGTATTAATATGTTAATGATAATAACCATAAATACCATGACCTCCATATCAATAAGTGTTGGTGGTGAAGGATCCCTAGAGGCTAGGTTATTAGGTCATATATATGTATAATTCTCTAATAAATCGATGTCTACCTTTCCATGAACCATGGGAATTCCCTAATATCTAAAAAAATCATCTAATATAGCTTATTATTGTGCTATATTAGTATAAAAGAGATTGCATCCTCTCATTGATAGCTTGAGGATATGCTAGGAATCCTTAAGAGTGAAAATGGCCTCTTTAATGGGTCTATAAAAGATCAAGGTCTCATTCTACCACCACTTTGATAACACACTCAAATAATCTCAATCCATGTGAATAATCTACATTTATGCCACATCATAAAATTCTAAAGCTTATAAAAATATAATTAAATCCACC
>JARHVA010003389.1:410000-522500 GCA_037957365.1 Torreya grandis
TGGGCATAGAAAATGGTGTGATTAGCAAAATGGATACCTATAATATATCAAGGAAAATATGAGATAATATTACTAGAGTTTTCAAATGGATTCAAACACTCTACTCCCTCTGAAATGTATCTCACAAAGCCTTGTACACAATCAACATATATGAGTGAATGCTTATAACATTTTTGATACATATGGAGAACCACATCTTGTTTATGGTAAGAGGAAACACTAATACAAGGATAATTAAGTATTATAATTATATTGGGGACAAACTCTCAACGATCACTCCATATAAAATTCAAAAGAACATCAGACACATGCTTGAGCATAAATAGGCCCAACTAAACATAAACCTTAAGCTTAAGAATGGGGAGATATGCAAAGGAAAGGATGTTGGAAATTGATATTTGAGAATTTATCTAACTAAAAGTAATATCATTAAAATACTATCAACATGAGCATCTCAAGAAACAAAAGATAATGGCCCTTAGATCCCTCATTTTAGCAGCACTCATAGTTGTAAAGAGCCTACAACTAATCAAGATAAAATGTTGTTTAAGGTCTTTGTAGGCATGACCGTACATTAAAATATAGTACTAATTGTCATTATAAGTAGTTAAATGAATCCATTCTTCCATTTGGGCTAGACAAATAGTGAGTATACCCACTATTTTGTCTTAAACTTAGCCCAATCTATGATAATCAATTTTGGGGCTGAGTGATTTCTTATTTTGAAGGGATTACAAGAAGATTAGAGTCCACAGATGGTTTTAAAGTAGTGAAATATGGTTATGAAGGCATTTATACACTCTCAAATGTAATAAAAATTTAGATTCCTTTTCAAATGCCCTTGAAGGTATGCTAAAACACACAAACGTCAAGCTTGGTCATACACCTTATTGCCACCTTGAGTCATATCCAAGTCCTTATGATAAGGTTGATGGACATGAAGGTTGTGGAAGGGTATGTAAAGCCTTGATAATATTGTTTCAAATAAAGAGAAATAAGGAAAAAATTTTAATGGTTTTAAAATTCTACTCATGCAATAAAACCCCAACATAGCTAGCTCAAAGTACAACTTCAAGTGTTCATTAAATTCACCATAGAGGATCTCAGGCCCAGGGATTTTGGGGAAACATAAGTCCCATATGGACTAAAAATCCATTAAATAATGATATAAATTTAGGTTCTAACTTTCATGAATGATCCTTAATAAAATAACATTTTAAAATTGGCTAGCAAAAGCTCGAATTTCACCTTTCAATGTTCCTCTCTCCAAGCACCCTCTGTATGGGACCCCAATCTATTAAATGAATATAAAGGGGTAAATTCACTATAGGTTCATGAAAATTGGTTCTATTATGGACATATAAATGCTATAAATCATTATTAATATGGTGGAAATCTTAAACCATATCTAAACCCCAGATAGTGCCCAATGGTGGATTTTTTGCTCTAAAACACATCTAGATGGAGTTATTTGACCATAAAATGGTCTTTAAGGTCTCCTAAGGTTTTATGAGAATAATCATGACCTAATAGTTGGCATGTTCATGGATAAAAATTTATGGAATAGGGATGCAAAGACTAGTTTGAGTCTAAAAGAAAATAAATGAGGAGTGTTTATGTGTATTATGAAGTTAAAGAGGGATAATAAGTCTTAAAGATTTTAAATGAACTCTAGCAGTCATTTATAGAGACCTCCATTATTAGATATTTATGATAATAAAATTAGATTTTGAAGTTAGGAATTATATGCACTCATAAGAAGATAAATTGGCTAATTAAGCCAATATTTTTTCACCATGAGACATATGAGGTGATATTCAAATTGAAGACAAGGTATAAATTCCTAAAAACCTTAAGGTAAGGGCAAAATTTAGGATTTGTGTGGAGATAGACTGGTCTAACACCTCCATTAGAATAATATCATTAGAAGTTGAATAAGAGATCCAATTGAGGATCAATGTCACCTCAACACTTCATGGGAGAAGTCATCATGATGATTAAGGACCTTTTGGTCACTCTAAGTTCTAGGAAAGTTCATATAGTTACCCCTTTTGGTCTACAATCACCCTCACACTACTCAATAAGCATGTTTACCACCTAAGGAGCAGTTTTAGATGCTCAAAACTATATAAATACTTTACATGGGGATGCAATCACTTTAAGAGGGGTAGAGGGGTCTATACACATGCATCTAGTGTTATTGGTTTAGAGGTTTGATCACTAACCTCTATGAACCATTGCTATAAACACTCTTAAACCCATTTAGACCCCTAATAAGGACTCAAATAGGAATATTTTATGATAATTGCATTTGAAAACGTAGAAACCACTAGGAAAATAGCTAAAACATGTTGTCAACTTAGAGGAGACCATGTCCATAGTACCTGATTATAAAGAGACTATAAAAACACCTCTATAAAATGTAAATTTATAGATTTTTTAGAGGAAAATGGGGTACATAACCTAATAAATAGTTTTAAACCATGTAAAATGTTATTTCAAGACTTTTTTTTACTCTAATGCTAGAAATTTTAATATATCTTCATGTAGGTATCTTTGCTAACTTCTTCTAAGCAATAAGTCTATGGAGATAGTCTAAGTGGCCTAGTCATGTAAGGTAGATGACTTTGAAAATGGAAGATGAATAAAGGGTATAAATTCCAATGTATAGGGTTAATCTTGAATTAATATTAGTCTTTTTAGATCATTTGAGAATCTGATTCAACTATCCTAGTCATTCAAATAGTGAATATGTAGAAAGATGAAGAACTTGTAGGTGAGGCCTATTTGATGAACAATTAGATGGTATTTATGGGTGTATAATGACATTATGTGGTTAATTATCCACCATTTTTACTTTTTAACTATCCATTTAGATGAGTATATTCCATATTAATTACCATTATGAAATAATGGATATAGTTTCAATGTCAAGTCAACATGCACATTGAAGAGGAGGATGTTCAACACCTCTTGGAGGTCTATTCACATCCAATTTTAACTTTGTAACTATAATTGGAGGATTTATATACTATTTTGGGGTTATATAAAAAATTTATGAGGATAATTTATTTTAATCAACTTCCCATCACCTCACCTTCAATGCCAAAAGGGAGTCATTCAAGAACATGACTGCATAAGAGTGATTATGACTGTTGTAACTACCATATGTCCACCTTGGTCTCATTCATAGCCTCTCATACACCTATATCCTTATCTCTTCTCTCATTAACATTCTATATAAGGAGGTATTGAACTCTTTATTATCATCCCTTAGCTAGGTGTAACAAATCTCTACCAAAATTATGCCTTGTGCCTTTGAACTAATAGAATATTAGTTGTAGATTTCTTGTTTGAATGATAATGTGTATTGTGAGATCTTATTTATTTAATTTATGAGTTAAATTATCATTTTTAGATCCTTTAATGTACCTAATTTCATGTTATTAGTCTATGTAGGTTATGTGAATTATTGATAGGCAGGAATGTTCTTGAAGTGTTGATGGGCTAATAGTATCTTGTGTAGACTTAAGTTCTTAGCCTTCAATTTGAAGTATTTCCACATTATCTTTAAATGAAATATTCATGCCTAGGATTTTGTTAATAATTTTGATCAGTTGTAATTTTTCATCTGGTTCATAATTGTGTTTAAGGGACAAACCAAGAGATCATATTTAAGTATTGGTGCATCACTACTGTTAGTGTAGGTTTCTTTATCTGTTTCATCTTTATCCATTTTCATCCCAATATAATTAGGTCTTAGATAGGGAATTCAAGTGATAAATTATGGGAGATAGCCCCATAAAACTAGAGGTTTGACCTAGATTATAGGTAGCCCATAACCTACATGTCAATCCCATGTTAGTCCAAGTTTGAGGAGGGTCTGAACTATATTTTTTAAGAGGGTAAAACTTGGGTAACTAATAGTTCTAGCATATCTAAATGGACCAGCTATAAAGTTCCTTGAGACATGATTTGATAACTTTAGAGGACATTTGAAGGATAAAGACATTTAGTGGTAGATCTATAGGTAATTTCATGTAAAAGGTGTCCACTAGATCTTATTCAAAAGGTAAAAATTGAATTTTTTGAAATGGCATTGGATATTTCAAGATAAAAAAAGTTCCCTATGTTCAATCCTAATCCTACACCTCCCAATTCCTCCAATTCTACCAAATCTTCCCAAACAAAGTCTACTACAAGTCCTCTAATACTAATGGCTAGACTTAGAATGAAATAATTTGTACCTTTTAATGGTGGAAGTCCTTTGAACCTTAACTAGTTTGATAATATCCCAACTACTACCCTTAAAATTATTCCATACTTTATAGGAGATATTTTAACCACCCTTATAGATCACATAGTAAACATATCTAATATATGCTCAATGCAAAATATAACCTAAGAGAATGTGGCCATGAGACT
This sequence comes from Torreya grandis, assembly GCA_037957365.1. Lineage (NCBI taxonomy): Eukaryota > Viridiplantae > Streptophyta > Pinopsida > Cupressales > Taxaceae > Torreya > Torreya grandis. Next base: position 414,426 of record JARHVA010003389.1, read on the forward strand.
CTTGTAAACCTCCTTGAGGGCTAAATCACTTTAGTGGTATAGGGTTCTCACACTCCTACCTCTATAATCACATGGGATGAATTTACTAAATGTTTATGTAAACATTTTGAGGATAGAAGTGACCATGTCTCCTTGGTATAATAACTCACCTCAATCAAGAGATCCACCAAAGAATTCATGGTAGTTTTTAATTATAGGTTTAAAAATTGGGATAGGATTCCTATCATCATCAAGACCACCCCTAATTATTCCTTCATGTACTACCTAAGGGCCTTGAATTCTAGTGTAGCTATGATGAAATAGTCAATGGGGTAGCACTACCTTAATATAATCCTATGAGATATCCAAAAGAGTAGAAAATTTCCTAATTCCTAGGCTCCTCATGCCATTATTCCTATAAATTCAACCCCTACGCATACCATTTATCTATTAAAATCCCTAAATAATCAATATCAATCTAATGGAAGCTAAGTAGAGAGGCTTGATAAGATAGAGGGACTGCTCAAATCCAAAAACAAAAAATAATATATTCGGAAAGGAAACATAATTCATCTGATAGACCATATAAATACCATTATAGGATTTTTATAAATCTTACCCATATAATAGGCCTCTTTATTAGCCTATCCAATAAGGCTAAGTGAATATTACATATGCGAGACCTTATAATAATTTCAACCCCAATGATGCCAATAGTTTAAGGGACTTGGTGCCAACATAGAATAATTATGCACAATAAGGTCATTGGTCTTCTCCATGGGGGAAATAAGGTGAGATGATAATGGATTGAAGTGGTGAAGGGTTTTATACTTATTATATGAAGTAGGGTCCTACCTTTCAACCATATGACAACTTGCCTCCTTCACAACACCAAAAAAGTTCTCAAGTGCCTTATGCAGACATGCATTTCATGACCCCAGCTGAAAATCCAAGTTAAAAAGGATGAAATGGAATTAAATCACCTTATAAAACAAATTTTGTTAAATTTTAATAAGTTGAACACTCTTTTGAACAAGTGGTATCAAATCAGGGGCAGAATGTGTTCAAGGTAGATAACTCAGTTGCATCCCACATAAGGGATAAGATAAGGATGATTGATGATAGTTTAGGGTATTCTAAGGAAAATATAACACATCCCAAAATAACTCAAGAGGATTTCAATCAAGGTATATTCCAAAAAACATCTCCAACATAATAGACATCACAAGGACATGGGTAGTAATAAAAGAGTCCTTTCATTCCCCAAGTCACACAAACTAAAAATGATGCTTTTGAATCTAAGTTGTACTCTAATATGGTCATATTTACCTTTATAATTTTAAATTAATTGAAAAATTATATTTTTATTTATTATTTTAGATTCTTTACTCATTCCAAGGTAGAAGGATATCCTTCAATAAGAGCTCTCCAAGCTCCATGTCATGGGCAAACAAGTTGATAAGATAAGTGCAGTCTTTGTTAATGACAGTCAACCTAATGAATATCAATATTCTTGAGTAGCCAATACACCTAATTTATACTTATAAATCATAATTATAGATTCTTATTTCCATAATTTCTTGATATATATGTTTTTATCTATATTTTTTTGCCTTTTCTTAGTTTTGAAAATTAAAAAACTAGTTAACAGGTTTGTAGAAGAATACCTAGTTTTCATGTGCTCATTGAAGTCCAAAATTTGTGAGATTTTTTTTTGGGATAGGGAAGAATACCTAAAAATAATAAAAAACTTGAACACACTTGTTTTTTAGACAAGTAGATGGCTGTATTTCCTAGTGTGAGCTAGATCCTGAAAGTAAAAGCTTTCTAGGAGGTTGTCAATCCACTTACTTTAAACATTTAAGTTGGAAAATAAAAATAAGGATAATTAAATATAAAATATAAAAATTAATTTAAATACATAAAATAACAAATAATTAATTAATAAAATTAAATTCTTTACTGAGATGACTAAAATAAAGTAACTCATTTGATTAACACTAATGCTGAAAATTGGCCAAGTTAAGGGTTATGGTTTGGCTTGGTAACTTGACAAGAGTCAAAAGGATAGTTTTTTTGGGGTTGGTAAATGGAAACTAAGGTAAATTAGTAAAGGTGAAAATTATTTGAATAATTCAAAGGGAATATGGTGAGGAGAAAAAGGGATAAGTGGTTAAGAGGGTAACAAGATGAAGGGGATAAATAGTTAAGAAGATAACAAGGCAAAGGGAAAAATGGTGATCAAGAAGGAAAAGGATTATGGGAAAGAGGGTAAAATGGAAAGAGGGTAAGGAATAAATAAATTGTAATAATAAGGCCAAAGGGAAATAAATAAATTAATTAAAATAACTAAATTATAAGGTTACCTCAATGCTTGAAGATGTTTGTTGATAAAGATTGGCTTGTTAAAGATTGTTGATGATGTTGTTATTGATGAAGATGGATTACAATTTTAATAGAGATTCAAGGATTCTGACTCCTTTAACCTCAAATATTATGACCTCCTCCAAAAGTATCAAACTTCAAAACTGAATGCTTCTACCAAAAACTAACTTAACCATGGGTGAAGGAGAAGGGGGTACTTATAGCATTTGTTGTCAAGAAACATGCCAAAGAAGAGGAATAGTGAAGTATGGAGCCATTTTACAAGTGTTATCATAAATTAAAAATGGGATAAGGGTGGTGGGATTCCCACCTTGTTGTTTTGTCTCCTACTTTGTACATGAGTTAAATTTTGAGTGGAAATCATGCACATGGACCCAAATAAGGCCAAAAGACTTTCTACCAAGCTAATTTGCCTTTTGGATAAGTTCCCCATGAAATTTGTAACCATTTTATAATTGGGATCACAATTGGTCATGAAATATAAGAGGGTGAGATTCCAACTTAGTTAATAGGTCTCCTAATTGCTTGGTTTATCTCCCAACTTGCTAAAGATCCCAAAATGGAGTGGGAATAATGCACATGGGCTCATATGGGTCCAAAATAATTTCCAAAACTCACTTCCATATTTTATATAAGGGACCCATTAATTTTGTCACCATTATCCATGCATGAGGACAAAAAAACATGTTGAATGATTTTCCCATAGGGAAAAATGTGCCATACTTCAAAGGAGGGGCCCTTTGGTGGTTAATGATGTCATTAGGTACCTTGGTGGAAGGTCCCAGGTGGGGTATGATGTCCCACTTCAAGCCACCTCACTTCTAAGCCATGTCTCTTACCATATCACCTTCCATATCACCATCCATGTCACTTTCCATGTCACCTATCCTATCATCATGAATAGTGACAATGGGTCCCATAGTGAGTATTGATAGTGAATAGTAATTTTGAATAATAATATGTGAATAGTGATAGGAGAATAGTGATTTGGTTAGGTTAAGAGGGTTTGGTTAAGTGTTAAGAAGTTTTAGGGGATTTTTAGGGGGTCTTGAGGCTTTCAAACATCAAAAACTACAAGTGTGTAGTTTTCTAGTGTCTACATTTTACCACTTTTTGTTATGCAACATTGAATTAAAAAGCTTCAAAACAAAAATGGATTGCATAGTCAAAGGTCAAGATGCCTCAAGTATGGGAGGAGGTTTTTCTCTCAAACTAGGAGTTGATGAGGAAAAGTAAATTCATGTATAGGTTTGATATGAGGTTGGAGTAGAAAAGGTTGGGCATTTAAAATACAAATGTGTGAATAAAATTAAACTAAGTATTATGGCCAAGATCACACATGACTAAAAGTTACCAAAGCTGGTAAAATAAGTGTCAAATTCTAAGAGACAAATGACCAATGTACCACATGACAACAAATACAATTGGGAAAATTGTTAGTTTCTTAGATAATATCAGTGTTATTAATAGGTATTCAAGATAGGAAATGCTCCCTTGAAAAAAATAAAAGGTTTAGTTATATACTAAGTGGTGTAAAGTCAAATCTTGAACATGGCAAGATTGGTCAATACAGTCCAATGGACCAAAGCAAGGTTGATGTAAAAATATGCAATAATTTGGGTCAAAATAGCCAACATCAAGGTGGAGAAAGGTGAATGGGTGGGGATGGGTTAATAGGGGGTGGCTGAGCTAACTCCAAATACACTAGTCTAAATGGATGCTACCTATATAGTTCTATAGACAAAATATCCAAAAGAACATTAGGTCCAATGTAGTTTTCTAGTGGAGTTTAGATGGGTTGTGCCAATGTGATATACCACATGGTTAGGTTTGGGTTGATAGTTTGGTAATGGTGAAGTGTTATGGTGTAGATTAGTGAATAGTCACCATAATAATCCCACATGCATTAGGAGAAGAAAATATGGATGGGAAAGGTAGGATAAATAAGAGGGTAATAAAATGCTAAGAACCAAAAATATCCTATGATGGAGCCAAGATAGGGAAGAGGTGCCTTTGTGAGGAGGTTACACCTTCTAAAATTGTGTGAGTGTATAATCATAGTGATTGCATCTATCACTACAAGTTGAGTTTCAAGAAATAAGCATCTATCAAGATCTACATAGTCTTGTTGGAAAAAGGTCATCATCACTATGGGTTGAGTTTTAAGGGTAGTAATAAAGTGATGACCTACAAAGAATTTATTTGATGGTCAAGTAGATTGTACAAGGTAGAAAATTGGTAGCATGGTGAGTGATAGATGATGGAATGTGCCTTGCTCAATAACTACATAGCTAGTATGGGTAAAATGTGTCCATGTATGCATCCTCTATCCCATTACCTTATAACCAATGACTTTGGGTTCCACTTAGAAGAGGCACCACCAGTAAGGATCCATGTGGCCTAGGTTAGTGAGTATATAACTAGATAAGATAGGGTATTTTCTACTATAGCAAGTATTTTGAAGCTACCACCACCAAAAATAGTGATAGTTTCAAAGGCATGACCATTGCAGTGACCCATGGTTAGAATCTAATTTATGCTAGCTAGGGCAAAGGTGATAATGATGCAAAAGACTACCAAGCCCACATGGACTACAAGATGACAAAGTAAGAAAAGACATCAAATGTAGATAGAATGATAAGGGTGACAAAAAGACATCATGATGGTGCATAATGACTTTATCAAGATGACTAATCAGATCGAGGGTGATGTGTCCACATGAAAATGTAAGTAGACATGACCATTTAAAGTGGGAAGATTTTTCAAGGGAATCAATGATTTCATAGGACCCTTCCCATTGATGGAATGGATAATCATGTCGATGAGGAAGAATGGTTAGGTATTCTATTTAAATAATCATGCTAAGGGTGAATTTCTATCATTAGGTTATTTTTTTATAGGTTAAAGAGAGTGCAGATAATTACATAAGGTTAAAGATGGAAAATAATGGTAATAATGGAAAAGATAATCAATAACCCCTAAGACCTAAAATAATCAATATGGTGAATGTGTGTATCTACTAGATATTAAAACATGTAATGGTGATAATGGAAGAACTATTAAACTAATAATAAGAAGTAAGGTACCCACAACCTGAGCTTGGGGTTGAATTACTACCTCCACAGTAGTGAAGAAGGTAATAATTTCACTACACAAGATGTAGGGTTAGAGAACATGACTATTGGCATATCTATGGAGGGAACCCTCACTATCCAAGGGGATGTGAATTAAGGAAACAAGAGGTGCTACCTATGCAATAAAAATAATCAGAATAAAGGGATATAATGGTTGTGATGATCAAATAGGGTGAAATACCTAGAGAAAAATATCATTCTCTCCCTATGGGGATGAATGTAGAAGAGGAGAATAGAGTACAACCCTTAGCATTTATATATATAGGGAATGTTATGGATATTACTTCATGGATAAATCAAGTAGAAGGATGTTTGAACACAAATCTAGAGTCACCAGATAATCATCCTAATGCTTAAGTGGGAAAATAATGTATTTAGATGCCTTAGGTGAGGTGTGTACATTCTAATAACTTTGTATGTGTTGTGTGACTCTTCACACCCTAAATAAAATGTTGTGTAGTTTGATATAAACATGTACAAAATGTGTTGGATGTCATTTTTAAAAAGTTACTATGCTTAGGGTTATGTGGATACTCATGAATGGTATGGTTATGGTTATGATTGTCATGGTTATGGTTGTTTTAATCTCGCTTAAGGTAAAGCAGATGGGGTAAGGAAATAAACAACATTAATGGTAAAGTGAAGAATATAATCAAGAAAAAAAATTATAATGAAAATATCAATTAATCACATTAGGATGAGAAGAGGGCACAATGTTTCTTTTGTGACAAGGACTAAAATAGACCTAAAGTGGGTTTGGCTTAATGAACATAAGCCTTACAAATGCATCACAGGAACATGATTTGAAGGTTAAAATAAAGGTGTGTTGATCACACTCTATCAAATACACTCAAAATGTGTAGAGGGTTTAAAGGCTAAAGAGGAGATGGATAGGGTAAAGTGAGTAGTTAGAGAGGGACAAAAGGAGGACCCATGCTTAATAGATAAAGACATTGAAGGAATAAATGTATTTCTTAAAGTAATGATCTTGACAAGATTTCATGCATTAAAACAAGAGAGTAAATGACATAAGGAAGAAAACATGTATACACATGAATAAGCAATGTGATTGATGATCGCACTCTAATGAGTGAGAAGCTAGAGTGCTAATGGGAAAAAATAAAGGAGATCCAACAAGGGATGAGGTAAAGGTAGACTAGGAGATGGATGAAGAGATATGTAGAGGAGACAACAAGGTCACAAATAAAGATGAAGATGGAGAAGAATGGAGACAAATAAGCATGGATATACAGGAGGAAAAAAGGAAGGTTGGGAAGAACAAGGAATGTCATTAAGGGAGATGAGAAAAATGAAATGAAACATAGAAAAGAGAAGAAAACTAAAATGTAGAAGATGGGGGTTTGAGGAATGTACTAAAAAATGATAGATTGGAGAATTGAAAAGGATGGGGAGAGAAGTGTAACAATCATTAACATTAAGGGGAGGATGAGAAATATGGTAGGCCATGATAGAATTGAAAAGAGGTCTAAAAGAGACCAAAGAGAAAAGTGTTTGGTGATGAGAATGAGAAACAAGGAAACACGTGGAAGAAAAGGAAACAAGAGGAAAAAGGAGTGAAATGAGGACACAAAAAGGATGAAAAGAGAGTGAAGAAGTAGGTGATGACATGACCAAGTAAGCATGGATGATGATAGGAAAGGAGAGGAAAAATAAAGAAAATTATATGGTAGTATGATAGATGAGAATGGGATGAAAAATGGGTTAATAAAAATGAGGGGAATTAAAGGATGGGTGGATAAGAAGTGGATGAGATAAGGAATGTGTTAATCATCTTGTTAGAAGAGATTAACAAGCTTATTGGGTGATTAGAAGATGTTGACAAGCTAAAAAGGTAGTGAGGTGATAAAGAAATATGGAAACACAATTATAGGGAATGAGATGAAAATATGGGTTGAAGATCAAGGATGATATGAAGAAGAATGAAGCAAGGATATAAATCATAGACACTCACACATATGCAAAAGGTTTTTGAGTACCAGGATGGAAAGAGGCAAAGGGAAATGCAAAGTGAAAAAGGTGAGAATAGATAAGAAGAAAAGGGAAATTATGGAAGGCTTCTCAAAGGATAAAGATCTAGTTAAAATCTAGTTACGGAGGAAAAAAATGGAAAAGGTGGGAAGAATGTAAAATTAATAAAGAGTGGTGGCACACATAAGAAAAAAGGGATGCTAGAAGAAAAATAGAAATCATGATAGATTGAAAAGATGGGAAAGAAGAAAATTAAAATTGAGAATTGGAATGAAGGTGGTAGCAAAGAATAAAAGGAGGTAAAAGTGTCCATTAGTGTGTAAAGGAATATGATAATTTGGAATTGGTGAGTAAAGGAGAGTGAGGAAGAGGGTATGATAGGATTTTAAGGAAAAGGGGAAAGGATGAGGATGATGGAAGAAGACAAAGGGGGTAAAGGGCAAGGTTGGTAAGAAGTGGAGAGAGGGATAAATAACTAAAAAGTGGGTTGGGGAGTGAGCCACGAAGAATGAATAGGGAAAGGTGATGGGGAGTTTAATGAATCAAATTAGATGATGGATTTATGGGAGATAAGAGGGGATAATGAGGAAGGCTATCAATCCTTATGTTAAATGAGATTGACAAGTTAGAAAAGTGGTTAAAGATATTTACAAGATAAAGGTAGGGAGGTGATGAAGAGATAGGTAGAGAAGTGGAGGAAAAGATATTAGATGAGAAGGGAAAATAAAATAAAGGATGTGACTAAACTGACCTCAATAACTAAGTATTGCCTACATAGTCCAAAAAGACCTCAGGCCAATGTAGTTCTCCTAGTAATGGGGGAAAAATAGAGAGGAATTATTAGATGATGTTAAAATACAAGAATACTATGAAGAATCCAAATCTTCCCTAACTTAGGATGCCCTAAGTGAGAGGTTGCTATTAGAAATGGAAAGTAATGAGAATTAAAAGGGAGGGTAATTAGTTGTTAGTGGTTGAACTTCCCTTAGAAGTTAAGAAACACATACATAGTTTGTGGACATTAGGTCAATGTAGTTCAATAAGGGTTAGGTAAGTGGTGTTCAAATTGGTTGGCCCAATTTGGACCAGATGGTTTAGTTTGGTTGAAGGTTATCAAAGAAAGTGTGTGCATCGAAGGCAAATTGAGGTTGTGGAGAAAGGTATCCCTAAAAGGTGGGTTGATTGATGTTAATGCTATTCTAATTTTGTTTATGGTTTGGATGGATGATAGTGGTGGTACATAAGTAGGTTAGATGACCATACTATATTTGGAAAAAGACATGAAAAATCATGAGACATATGTCTAATAGAATACATGACTCAATGAGGAGAGAATAAGAAATGAGGTGTAATGCTTGTTTGTTGACAAGGATAAAGTAGAACAAAACCCAAAGTTAGATTGAATTAAGAAACATAAGCCTTTTGAATTCTTTCCATTAGCAATTTTTGGTTGATAAAATAAGTTTCTTGATCACAGGGTGTCAAGTAAGCTTGAAATCCCTTGATTTATAAATAGTATAAAGGGAAGGTGGGTAGTAGGTGGTTTGAAGGAAAAAGGGTAATATGTATGGTAACCTTATATGGGTAAGTTTTCCCCTTATATAGGTGACCTAAGAATGATATAGATAAGTTCATGTCATATTCTAGATGTAGATTAATAAATGTGATAACTCTACATATGAAATCCAATTGTGGCTTCTAACTTATTATACTACTTGAGTGCTGATTGTAGCTTTAGATTTTATTGTGGTAGTGGGTCTTTGGATTTATTATTGTATATGGGAATCTAATTGATGTGAGAATATTCCAATAAATTGCTCTATTTTTGACAAAGTTAACTTAGCCATCCTTCAAAGGAGTGGTCTTGCTATGGCCCTAACCTATCGCATGTATGAGGATAGGAAGAGCTGACTTATGGCTTACTTATCCATCTCTGATTCTATATCACATTTATCTATGCATTCATTTGTTTATTAGGTCGGCCTATGGAGTAACAATGGCCTAGATAGACTATATATAGGAGGTAGAGGGTAATTGTTTAACATCATATTGTGAATTTTGCTCTTACTGAAGCTTGTGGAGGTTTCCCCCTCGAAGTGGATTGTATATTATCATATATTCTGATATATTTTAGTAATATATGGATATATTTTTACTATTATATTTTATTATTAAAGTAATTTCATTACAAGTGGTATCAGAGCTACGATTTGGGCAATCTTGTGGGTGAAAACCTAATTTTTTAAATTTAGCTATATCTAAAAAATGGTTGAAAAATTATTTTCATTTTTTTTATTAGAGGTGAAAAATAATTAAATTAAGATTCCATTAAAATTTCATATTATTTTGATCTTTTTTACAAAATTTATCTCTATTTTAGTGTTTTTCATAAAATTGCTCTATAGTACGCAATTCAAATAATTTTTTAGAGTTATTTACATTTTTGGAAATATTAGAAAAATTTGGCTATGGTATGTTCTTTGTATGTATTGATTTGAGGCTGAAATAATTCAAAAATTAGTTGGTCAAAGTTTGGTCAAAAAGTGCCAATCAGGGTCAACATCATAAAGCCCTTTTATGGTAGGTCCACAAACTCGAGGCCAAGGAAAGGGTGTTGAAACTCTAGGTAAAACTCCTAACAAGGAAGAGATGGATTTATAAGAGGGATGTACTAGACCCCTTTTACCAGGGTTCTCTGACATAGATCATAAATTGAGCCAACTTGACTATAATGTACAAGGCATTTAGAGTGGGTGTAAGGCATACAATCTATTATGAAATCCATACAAGATAGTTTGGTAGCTACCATAACAAATTTGAAAAATAATCAGTCAAATCATCTAGCTAACACTATTTCATAACCCTACCATGGTGGTTCTCCCAATCAATCTACTTCAAATCTAGCTATAGTGCCATAGAGGAACCTATTACCAAAGGTGGATATGTGCAAATGTAATGAAAAAGATCCACTCAATTGGATTAACCAAATGGAGAATTTTTTTGATCTACATCAGATCCTAGGTGGATAGAAGGTTACCATGGCATCCTTGTATCTTGAACCTGATCAATTCATTTGGTATCAATGGTTGTGTGCTCAAAAGAAAAAGATGACTCTTAATGTCACTTGGTCAATTTTTACAGAGGAGTTGCAATTACACTATGGCAATAGTGTGATAGAGAATTACTTCAACCAACTAGAAAAATTGTGATAGACTGGCTCTGTCAAGGATTATATTCATCATTTTCAAAACCTATCCTTATGGGTGTAGACAATTTCTGATAACTTTAATGACCTATTTTTGGGTGGACTCAAGGACCACATTCAACATGAGGTATGCATGTTTAATCCATTTAAGATTTTTGATTCTATTATCATGACACAAAAAGCTGAGGAAAAATTCATAGCTAATAAGAAGTAGCCATTCACTCACTTCAAAGATCATAGCATATCGACACCAACATTTCCTCCACTTACCAGATTGACCCCACAACAAATTGAAGAGAAGCATGTAAAAGGATTATGTTTCGATTGTGATAGCAAGTGGAACAAAGGACATGGATGTGTTGAGAAGAAGTTATTCTACATTGAGGGATCCAATGAAGATGGAGAAGAAGATGATGCCTCCAATGATGATGAGGAAGAGATAGAGGAGGTACCTAAAAATTCCCAACCTACAATCTCTTGTCATGCACTTGTAGGTATTAGCACTCCACAAACTCTTAAGGTGGTGTGTTTCCTCAAAAAACAGAGTGTGATAGTGTTGATTGATTCAGGGAGCACACATAACTTCATCAACCATAAGTTGGCCACTCAATTGAACTATTTCATCTACCCAACACTAGAATTTAAAATCATGATTACAAATGGTGGCATAATTAATTATTTAAGTAAATGCCATAGTATTAAGCTTGTTATGGGTGAGTACAATCTTGATTCTCCTATGTTTGTTATTCCCATGGGTCACATAAACATTGTTTTGGGAGTCCAATGGCTCACAACTTTGGATACCATTGAGATGAACTTCCAATAACTATTCATGCACTTTCATTCTAAAGGTAGGAAAATTGAACTACATGGATTACAGGCAAAATCTTCACAATTGGTTAGTTCACATTAGATGACCAAGTTACTAAAAAAGGGGCTAGAGGGAATTATTGCACAATTATGTTCCATATAATTTCAACCCACACAAGCATCTACACATCCTGATCTACATATGATTCTTGATGACCACCCATCTATTTTTGGGGCCATGCCAAAAGGACTACCACCAATAAGAGAACATGATCATGCCATTCAACTACTTCTAGGGAGTCAACCACTAGATATCAAACCATATAGATATCCATATGCACAAAAGAGTGAAATTGAAAAAATGGTTCATGAGATGCTAGAGGTAGGGATCATCAGGTATAGCCAAAGTTCATATTCATCACTAGTGGTCATGGTGTGAAAGAAGGATGACACATGGAGGATGTGCCCAGATTATAGGGAACTCAACAAGTACACCATCAAAGATAAGTTTCCTATTCCAGTAAGTGATGATTTACTTGATGAGTTTCATGGTGCTAATTATTTCACAATATTAGACTTTTTCTCAAGGTACAATCAAATTATAATCAAGGATGAAGATGTTCATAAAACTACTTTTAGAATGCATGAGGGCTATTATGAATTTTTGGTAATGCCCTTTGGTCTTACAAATGCACCACTTACTTTTCATAGCTTGATGAACACTATTTTTAGGCATTTTTTAAGGAGGTTTGTGTTGGTTTTCTTTGATGATATATTGATTTATATTCAGACATGGGAAGCACATCTGTAATATGTGAAATAGGTGTTGATAGTTTTAGAGAAGCATCAGCTTTACGTGAAGCCATCCAAATGTTCTTTTGGAGTATAAGAGGTAGAGCACCTAGGTCACATTGTTTCCCATGAAGGTGTCAAAATTGATCCCCTGAATATAAAAGCTATGATGGAATGGCCCATGCCAAAAACTCTCAAAAACCTCAGTGGGTTCCTAGGACTAACAGGTTACTATTGAAGATTTGTGAAAGTTTATGGCAACATAGTAGCTCCACTCACTACATTTCTAAATAAGGATGTCTTCCATTAGAATTATGCCACCACCAAGGCATTTGAGAAACTAAAAGTAGCTATGTGCACCACTCTAGACTTTTCAAAGACATTCACTATTGAATGTGATGCTTCTAGATCTAGGTTGGGAGAGGTACTAATGGAGGAAGGAAGACCCATTGAATTTGAGAGTCAACAATTCAAAGGTAAGAATCTACAAAAACATGTTTATGAGAAAGAAATGATGGCTATTCTTCATGCATTTAAACAATGGAGGCCCTATCTGATGGGTAGACACTTTAAGGTGAAAACTAGTCATGATAGTCTCAAATACTTTTTGGAGCAAAGATTATCATATGAGGAACAACAAAAGTGGGTAACCAAAATGTTGGGTTATGGTTTTTAAATCATCTATAAGAAGGGTAAAGATAATGTAATAGTAGATGCACTATCTAGATGAGATACATCCATAGAAGCATTACTTTGTGCAATATCCATATTGCAAGTAAATTGGGTGGATGAAGCTAGATTATAATGGGAGCAAGACAAGGATACATAGGTTCTGATTCAAAATCTCTAGCAAGGTAATTTAGCCTCTAAAAAAATTTAATGGAAAGATAATGTCCTATGGTATAAGGGTAGGTTATACTTGTGAAAAAATTTTGAACTTAAGAATAAGATACTTGCGGAGTGGCATGCATCTCCAATTGGGGGACACTCAAGGTTCTTGAATACATATGACATAATTAAGAAAGAATTATTTTGGAAAGGACTCAAGGGAGATGTACAAAATTTTGTGGTAGAATGATTGATATGCTAATAAAATAAAGTAGAGACAATTAAGACCCTAGGTCTGTTACAACCATTAGCAATTCCTAGTCAAAGGTCGGAGGATGTTTCCATGGTTTTCATCATGGGGTTGCCTTGTTCTAAAGGTAATAATGTTATCTTAGTCATTGTGGATAGGCTTACAAAATATGCCCATTTTTGTGCTCTCTCACACCCATTTTTAGTAAGTATAGTAGCATATATTATTTTGGAAGTAGTTCTCAAATTACATGGAACCCCCAAAATAATTGTAAGTGATCATGATCCTATTTTCAATAGTAATTTATGGATTAAAATATTTTCCTATTTGGGTACTCAACTAACTCATAGATCATCTTACCACCCCAAATCTAATGGAAAAATAAAAGTGGTTAACAAATGTTTAGAGGGGTATCTCTATTGTTTTATATCAGATAAATAGAAATACTGGGTTAAATGGATACCACTTACAAAATGGTGGTATAACACATCTTTCCATACCTCTTCTAAAATGTCTACATTTCTATCACTATATGGTTACCATCCACCTTTGATCACTTCTTCATTAAAGGTGAAAACTAAGGTTTGAAATGTGGAGGAGCACATTCAGCATCAACAAGAGGTTTTGGCTAGTTTGAGAGAGAATTTGGCCTTGGCACAAGACAAAATGAAGCAATAAATAGATCAACATTGTAGTGAGAGAAATTTTGAGGTGGGTGACGAAGTATTTATTCATTTTTAGCCTTATAAGCAAATGTCCTTAAAGTAATAAAAAAAGGACAACAAAATTCTCCTAAGTATTATGGCCCTTATTAGGTTTTATAAAAAATTGGAAGTGTGGCTTATAATCTTGAGTTACCTCATTCATCTTGCATACACCCAGTATTTCATGTTTGAAGAAGGTCATTGGACAGATAGTTTCAACCCAGACAGAACTCCCAAAATTAGATGAAGAATGATGAGTCATTTTGGAACCAGAGAAGATCCTCCAAACTCATACTAAGAGGTTGAGAACTAGAGAGATTAGGGAATATCTGATCAAGTGGAAGAACTTGAGCAGTGAAGATGAAACTTGGGAAGGTGAAGATTTTTTGCAACAACATCTAGAGTTTTTCAACATTGAGGACAATGTTTGTTTGAAGGGGAAGGGCATGGTATGGCCCTAACCTATTGCATGTATGAGGATAGGAATAGTTGACTTTTGGCTTACTTATCTCTCTTTGATGTTATATCACATTTCTCTATGCATTCATTTGGTTAGTAGGTCAGCCTATGGAGTAACCATGGCCTGGATAGACTATATATAGGAGGTAGATGGTAATTGTTTAACATCATATTGTGAATTCTACTCTTATTGAAGCTTGTGGAGGTTACCCCCTCAAAGTGGCTTGTATATTAACATATATTCTAATATATTTTAGTCATATTTGGATATATTTCTGCTATTCTACTTTATTATTGAAGTAATTTCATTATAGGTCTAAGTTTACTAGATTTGAATAATGATCTTGATAGTTGTCCTTCAAGGGAGTAGTCTACCTTATATTTGGCAATTTGTATTTCATTTTTTAGAAGCTATCCTTCAAGGGAGTAGTCTGCAATGTTTAAGATATTGACCCAATTAATGTTTTGGTATCTAAATCACTTTTGGATGTAATATTTTTAGGCATGGACAAGTCTAATTAGGTTAAGAGGTTTTTCGTTATGAAGGCAAAAATTTAACACAAGAAGGTTAATGATATATGAAAAGGTGTCATTTTGAGAGACAATGACCATGGGATTTCATCTTGTTAAAGATGAAAAGTATCCATGAGAACCATGCCATGGGTAGAGCCATGGTACCTATATATAGGATTAGGAAATGGCTATGATGGTTAAACACAGTTATATGTTGTAATTAATTTCCCTTAAAAAGAGAGGAGGAGGATGGGTGAAGGTTAAAATCTCATAGTCAAGGGATGAGCATAAGTTAGACAAAAGGAGTGAGCTTGATCCTTCTTTAATAGAAAAATGGACATAGATGTGAAGCATTTAAAGGCTCAAGTTTAGGTTTGCCTTTGAGAGAGGACAAATTATAAGCTCCTAAATCATACTTATGGGTAATGATATAGGGTCTAAACCAATTGAAAGCAAACTTTCCCTACTTACTTTTATCCATGTTGATTTTCTTTTAGGATGAGATCTTTGATATCAAAGTCTTATTGTTTGAGGTGTTTGTTATAAGCACATTTGATATTCTCTTGATAGATTTTGAGGTGGGTGATGGCTGATAAATTATGTTCATCAAGTAGCTCAAGTTGAGCTAAATGGTGTTGATGATAATCTTATTCAAAAATAAGATCTTGAAAATAGATGCAAAGAGAATGAATTTGGACTTTAACAAGCAAGACTACCTCTACTCTAAAGACTAGAGATAAAGGTGTATCATCCATAGAGGTTAAAATGCTATTGTGATAAGCCCATAAAGTGAATGGGATGTGCAAGTACCAATCTTGACCTGAAGCACTCACAACTTTGGTTAGCATTTTGTTAATTATTTTGTTACAAGCTTCTACTAGTCCATTTTTAGATAGTTAAAAGTTTGGTCATACCAAATGTCAGATGGGGATTCCTCCACACTATAAATGATAGGGAGGTTAGATTGGTAATAGGAGGGTGTGGTAAAATGATGAATGGTGAAAAATATTTTGGAATTGGAAGGTTGAGAAGGGGTCCAGGAAGCAAGGCAAGCCATTATATCAATGAATTTGTTGGTAGATCAGGGAATGGATTGGACTAGGTAACATTTGAATGATGTTAAGAGTTTGTCAACTAAAAGTTTGTATTTTTGCAAGAAATCATTATTAAATTGATAGGATCTATTTACCTACTTAACCATAAGCTAAGAATCACCAAAGACATTAATTATCTTAATTCCCAAGGCTAGAGTATTTTGGAGACCTATGACTAGGGCTTCATACTCAGCCATATTGTTGGTGCATTCAAAACCAAGTTTGAAGGATAGAGGAAGGGGTTTGACATCAAAGGGAATAAGGATGATACCAGATCCTCCACCATGTTGTAAATTTAACCCATAAAATAATATAGTCATTTGGTAGGTTATGTCATATTAGGAAAGAGTAGAATGGATTCATCTAGAAATTCAAGAGGAGGAGGTTGGTGATTTTTTAAAGGTGTTTCCACCAATTGGTCAACAATGACTTGCCCTTTAATTAAATTTTTCTAAAGGAACCCAAGATAAATCTCTACTAATAGCATAAACCACTTGGACATATTCCAGTTTTTGTAGGGCTTGGAATGCATATACTTAAGTGGGTTAGTGTTGGTTATGACCTAGGCTTCATGGCTAAGAAGGTAGTGGTAGAGTTTTGTGGCAATGAAATTTAAGGCCAAGCAAAGTTTCTTAGTATGGCTGTATTGAGTCTCATATTTGACAAACATGTGGATTATGTAGTACATGGCTTATTCTTTGTGTTGTTTATTTCAGTGATCTAAGAATGCCCTTAGGGAATGGTTAGTGGTACATATATATAGGTAAAATGGGTGTTCATCCTTTGGAAGGAAGAGGATAGGTGGTGACAAAAGGTACTATTTAAGAGATTCAAAGGCTTTTTAACAATTTTTATTCCATTTGAAAGAGGCATCCTTATTTATAAGGTGATGGAAAGGTTGGCACTAGTCTAAAAGCTAAGGAAATAAAATGTTGAATGGATTGAAGCTTTCCCTATAGGGTATGAAGTTTATTAAGGTTGGTAGGAGGAGTCATCTCCAAGATTTCCTTGACCTTAGTAGGGTTTACTTCAATTCGTCAAATGGAGATGATAAAGCCAAGAATTTTTCTTGAAAGGATCCTAAAAACACATTTTTAGGGGTTGAGTCTAACATGGAAATGGATTAGGCATTCAAAGATAATTCTAAGAAATTTAATATGATCTTTGTGAGATTTGGATTTTCCCAAGAGATCATCGACATGGTCCTCTATGATGGTGGGGATGAGGTGATGGAAGATGGAGGTCATGGCTCAATGGTAGGTTGTACTAGCATTCTTTAACCCAAAAGGCATGACTCTATAGCAAAAATCTCTAAAAGGGGTGGTAAAGGTGGTTTTATGCTAATCTTTAGGAATAATCAAGATCTAATTATAACCCAAAAACCCATCCATGAGAGATAACATCTCATGGATGGATGTAAGATCAACAAGATAGTCAATACTAGTTAGAGAAAAGTCATCCTTAGGGAAGGCAAGGTTAAGGTCATGAAAGTCCACTTAAGTGTGTATACCCCTAGTGGATTTGGTGATAGGTAAAATATTTGAGACCCATTAGGGGTAGTCAATGGGTTGAATGAAGTTTATAAATATGAGATGTTTAATATCTTATTTGATGAGAAGGGATATACAAGGATGCATACATCTAAGTTTCTATTTAATAGGCTTGGCATCATGATGAATGACTATGTTATGAGTAGTAATGGTGCGGTCAATCCTGAGCATATCACTATAAGACTAAGTGAAGGCTATGTTACTATCTTGGAGGAAAGAAGAGAAGTCTTGAAGTTTTTTGGCATCTAGTTATCAACCCAATTTGACAATATAGGGGTTGTTTGAAGCACCCAAATTGATATCCATAGTGGATTCATTCAATATGGTTAAGGTGTCAAGAGGAAGGGATTTATGGATTGAATATTATGGGGATTTATTCTCAATGATGGATTGTGTTAATTGTAGGAGAATATTTTTCTACCATTTTGAGATGATTGAGAGGAAGAGTTTTAGTTTGGCCATCATTTTGATAGGTTAGAGGGCCCAAACTAATAGTATTGACTAAAATAATTAAGATGGATGATGTAAAAATACTCATACTTCAAAGGAGGTTAGGTTGGTGAGGAGGGGATGTCTTCCTCAATGGTGTCAATAGGTTTGGGTAAATCGGTGGGCTCGTCAGGTGGTACAAACCCAAGGCCAAATGACTTGTGAGGTTTCTGGGTTCCAATAAAAGGTAAATCATGAGGTCCTTATTCATATCAACTAAGTAAAAATATATTATACCCACATATAATAAGGTATAATTTAGTGAATGTTTGTTTATCAAGATAGGAAAAGATAGAGGTGAATGGTTGGATGGAAGAGGTAGTGGTGGGAACAAGAAGTGGTTGATCAAGTCCCCCATAGATGAATTTTGTTTGATGGTTGTGGGACTGAAAGGGATGATGTTTATGATGTTAGGGTTGTAGGAAGGGTCATATTTTAGGTTCCCATATTATTGAGGATTATGGAAATAATCTAATACTAGAAGAAAATACTCTACTAATGAGAATCATTAGAACATAGATCCCAAGGGCTCCTCTATAGGGATCTGTGAAGAAGGGATGGATGATCTAGTTAATGTTTCATCAATGGTTAGTGGTTGTGGTGTAAATATTAAAGGTTGATTAGGTGGGTATATGAGGAAATCATTGGGGTGATAGGTCATTTTGTATGTTGAAAAAGGATTTGGGTCTACTTGGATATTGATGACCTAGCCCTCATGCTCAGACTTAATGCATTAATAGAGGGTAGATGGAACACATTCTATGGAGTGAAACCAAGGTCATCTAAATAAGATGTTGTATTGGAATTCTCCTTCTAAAAAATAGAAGAGATCATGGAATGTGTGAGGTCCTACATGGATATGAAAGATAACAGTTCCTAAGGTAGTGGCCATAGTGTGGTTAAGGGATCAGAGGACCATTGTGGATTCCAACATGATATTATCTAGTAAGTTGAGTTGGTTGTAAGCATGAGAGGATATGTTGTTATCTCTATCTCCCTTATAAATCAATCACCCTTTTGACATGGGTTTGGTTGATGTAAGTGGTAATAAAGAGTGGGGGATCTAGGTCCTCGAGGTGGATGAAAAGTATTTATGAATTTTTAAAGGTGACAAGGTTGGAAGTTTAAAGGGCACCAATAAAGGAAGATAGAGGTTGAGGGTCATTAGGTTGGACCTTGATAGATTAAAATGTCTTTATGAGTGCTTAGAGGTGATGGGGATAAGTAAAAATCAACTCATACAAGCTCATTTTTGTCAAGGTCTAGTGAATCTACTTAAGGATGGCTTTTCAGATAGATATTACATATGGGTTGGATTGTGGAGAGGTAGATTGGGGGTCACCTAAGATAGACACCTTGGGTTTGATTGAATATGGAGATGGTTGGGTCTAGTTTGATTGGGAGTTTTAAGAGGGGTAAGTCCAAGGAATAGACACCTTACCCTTCCCTTTATCCTTCTATTATGACCTAGTGACCATGTTGATAGTATGGATAGAAGGAGAGGGTGAGATAGTAAAGTGGTCAGACTCATCTTCATTCTTAGGTGAGAGTGGAGGAATGATTAATTTTTGGGTAATTATAGTTATTGTTTGGGTTGGTATGGGTGGCATAATAGGTTCATCTATTAATATATCATCCTCATCATAAAAATAGTAGATGAGAGTTTGGAGAGATTTGA
Source organism: Torreya grandis (assembly GCA_037957365.1). Classification (NCBI taxonomy): domain Eukaryota; kingdom Viridiplantae; phylum Streptophyta; class Pinopsida; order Cupressales; family Taxaceae; genus Torreya; species Torreya grandis. The sequence continues at coordinate 434,285 of JARHVA010003389.1, forward strand.
AATTTTCCATATCATGGTTAGTTGTTCTATGGTATAAATAAATCAAATTGTTATTAAACCATGATGGTTTGGGATGTGAAGGATCAAAGGGTTTGATGGGTAGTAATCTTAAGGAAGAGGTTTGTAATAACCATTGGGGAATGGTTAGGTAAGACTTAGTTAAGGGTGGTAAAGGTTTAACAATGTTTGTTTTGGGTGTTGAGGTAGAAGGTTGTTTTGAAGTAGGTTTGGTGATAGGTGTCTTAGGTAAGGTGGTGTGCTTTTTTTATGGTTTTAGTTTAGGTAAGATGGTTGAAGAGCTAGAGATGGAGGGTGGAAAGGTAGGTAACTTAGGTATTGTTGGTGTAGTAAAATGAGGTGTGTTAGAAATCAAGTGTGAAGGTGTAACCAACAAAGGTGGTGCGGTTTTAGTAAAAATAATGGACTTCATTCTCAAGGTAGAGGGATGAGGACCCTAAATAGAGGTCAAGGTTGAGGAAGGTAAAATTTGAGGCTTTAGGCCTTTGGGTGGTTTTCCTCCTTGGTTTCTTTGGTTATTGGTTTTGAAAGGGGTTTGGTCACTAGGGTCATAGTTGGCTTAGGTGGTTGAGGTTTGGTTAGTTTTGTAGAGGTTTTGGTCAGTTGGGTGGAGATTTTGATTGGTTGTTTTTAAAATTTATAGGTTGGTCTACCAAACAATGGGTTTGAGGTTATAGTTTGGTAACATAAAGGAGACCTAATTATTTCCAAAAGGTGTCTTGATCTATGTTAGGGTTGGGGATAAATTCCATTTTTTCACTACCTTTGAGAAAGTTTTGATTCCCTAAATGGTGGATCTAAAATAAAATCCACTAGGTAGAGATATAAGTGTGGTAACCTTGTCCTCTTCCTCAATCAAAGGATGTAAGGTTATGATAGATGGATCTTATATGGGAGGAGTAGATTGGGGAATTTCCTTCTTAGGAATGAATTATATGGGAGGGGAGAGTTGCATTTTAATTGGTGAGGAAGTTAAGATGGGTGTGTGGTCTAATGTGTAGATCAAACAAGAATTTTGTAATTATACTACCTTAATGAATGAGGAAGGAGGGAGAGGTGCCTCCTTGGTTTGGGTTTCCAAAAGTGTATAAGGTAATTCTGCTACTGCAATAAGTAGAGAGGGATTAGTATATTGGTGAGAAGGTTCTTTCTTAGTTAGTATGTCAAGAACCATGTTAATGGTATAGGTATTAGGAGAGCACTTAACATTATTAATCTCATTTTTGGTAGGAGAATGGTTTGGAAAAGGTTTGCTAAATATGTCAAGGGTTTGATTTGGTGGTACATTAGGGTTATCTAATCTAAACTCCCCCTTGTCAATGAGAAATTAGATAAGGTATTTGAAGGTATTACAGCTATTAATATCATGTCCTACGACTCGATGAAAGGCACAATGGTCATTTTCATTATACCAACCTAACATAGGGCATGAAGAATAAAACTATTGGGGTGGTTTAATTGGTGGGATTTGGATGATATTATCTTTTAATAACTTTTCCAAAATAAAAGCATAAGGCTCCCCATGTGGAGTTAATTTCTTTTGGTTATTCCAAGTTTGGTACCTTGGGTTTTGGTTTGATGAATTAAAGGACTTGGAGGTTTGGTTAATTAGGTTTTTTTGGTTGGTAGATGGTGGTGGTGAGGATTTTTGGATAATATTATTTTTAGTTCCTTTATTCTTGGTGTTAATATTGGGCTAGTTTCTTGACTTGGAGGCAGGGGCCTCATTAGTTTTATAGGTTTATTTCTTGTTTTTGAGTTTTAGCTTTCCTTCATCGATGGCTCAGTTCTCTAGGTTATGAGCCATGGTAAAAGCTTGATCAAAGGTCTAGAAGATTTGGACATGTAATGTGGATTAGATATGTTTGGCCCATGCCTAAGTAAAGATCTCAATAATTTCAAGTTGAGGTAAGGATAATGAAATTTAGTTAATCAGATTCCTCTAATGAGCCAAAAAATTGGCAATAGATTCATCCTCAAATTTATAGATAGAGTAGAGGTTGGTGATATAAAATTTCTTTGATATATTGATTGAAAAGTGATCCAAGAATTTTTTGGCTAGTTGGGTGAAGGAGAAGATGGAATGTTTGGGTAAGTTACTATACCAATCTAAGGATGGGCCAACTAGAGACATTGATAAAGTATAGATAAGAATGGAATCATTGTAGGTGATGAGATAACAATCATGCCGAAATTCCATAACTTGATATTGGGGATCTTCCTTACTTAAAAACTTAGAGAACTTAGGAAGTTTCCATTGGGGAGGATATGGCTTAATGGGTATGGATGGATGGATAGGCTCATTGCAAATTTGTTCATAGAATAATATGTTATGAATACTCAAGATGGATGAATCTAAGGTGGTAATATTTTCCATGATCATTTTCATGAATTTTTCTTAGGGTTTATCACCCAAAAGGTTATAGGATGCAGATTGTAGTGGTGGCTAAGAAACATGTTGATAATGGGTAGAAGGTTGAGAGGATGTCACATATTGGTATTTGGATGTTAATTGTTGGGTAGAAGATACATATTTGTGTGTGTGTGTGTGTGTAAATTCTTGGGTAGAGGTATATGGTTAGATAGTGGGCATCTTCCCTTGTGGCTTATGTGGATAACTAATGATTTCTTGTTAGGTAGGAGTGGTAGTTGGGTTGGTGGCCAATGGAAGGGTGGTGACCCTTGTACTAATCAATGGTAACATAGAGGGTATGGACACCATAAAGATTTTAAGTGGATTAATGTTTGATATATTGGAGATATCTAGAGGAAGATGGGTGGAACTAGAGGTAGGCATTATCATTATGGAGGAGTGATTAGTAAGAGGTATGAGAGCAGTGGTAGTTTGGGTTGGTTAGTTTTGAATGGTAGTTTCAAGAGGGTTTTTGTTTGAATGGTAGTTTTAAGGGGGATTTTGGTTGATGATAAGGTTTGGGTAACTAAAGGTTGAGTATTACTCATGGTAGTGGAGGTATTCCCCATGAGGTGGAGAGGCATTCCATAAGGGAGATCTATAGGTGGGGTCAAAATCAAGATTTGGTAAGATGTAGTTCTAAGGTAATGTTGTAAGGATACATGATTATTTTACAAAAGTGGAAAAATATGTGTCTCCTAGGACTACCTGAGTAGGACTTCTCAGAGATTGATGGGAGTCTATGGGTTAAAAAATGTGTTACATTGATGTAGAGGTGCGAGAGTTTGGTTTATTTGGTGGTCAGTTTTAATCCTCAAGGTCTCTTCATTGTTGGTGAGTAAGAACCATAAGATAAAATAGGAAAGGAATGATACATTCTCGAACCTCAAAACAAAGAGTAATCAAATAATATTCAAGGCAAACAAATGCATTCACTAAGAGTAAATTAAGTCCTATGATTACTTTTTATCGCTCTTTTGGCTTATGCCTTAGAAAAGTTTGAAGAGTAAATTGGCTTGAATAGGTCCTAGAAAGGTGGTCTATGTTTGGTTTTGACTTGCATTTATGTGTTAAAAAAGAAGTATGTATTAGATCAAGTACATAGATTGGTGCTTGGGGATTTGTACCCTCACATCACAATACCATATCCAGTGTGGGTGTTTACCCAATATACCAATTACTAAAGCTTATACTCAACCAAAAAATTGTGTTGGGTATCCCCTTAGTGATTAAATCCAAGCAAGATAACCATGAAAGGGTAAGGTGATCTACTAGGTGATGAAATCCTAGTCGAGCCTTATCTCAAGCATGTTTTATGTGTTTATTGTGAAAGTGGTTTGGTTTTTTAAATATTTGTGTTTATATGATTAATTTTATTTGTTTAATTAATTTATGTGAACTAAGACAAGCAAGCAAATAATGCATGCAGTTAATTTTAACCAAAAGGAAAATTTTGATTTCTTTTTAATGAAAACATAAAAAATAAAATGAACCTAAATACAACATTAAAATGCAATCCTAAACCTAGGATGAATGATCTTTTATTTCTTTTTAGTTTTTTATTTCTTTTTTAGAAATGCAAGGAAAATTAAAATTAAAATTTTCTAAAAAAATGCATCTAAAACTTATGTTTTGTAAAGAAAGAAAGAAAGCTTAAATTAGAATATATTAATTTATCTAATGAAATTATAAATGTACTAAAACATATTTCAACCCAAGAAAACTCAAGGGCTCCACTGTTTCTATCTATATTTTTTTTGCCTTTTCTTAGTTTTGAAAAGAAAAAAACTAGTTAACGGGTCTATAGAAGAATACCTAGTTTTTGTGTTCTCATTGAAGTTTAGAATTTATGAGAACTATTAATTATCTAGTTAATAATAACTTTAAATAATAAAACACTTGAACACACTTGTTTTTTAGACAAGTAAATGGATGGATTGCATAGCATGAGCTAGATCCTAGAAGCGAAAGCTTTCTAGGAAGCTACCAATCCACCTACTTAAAAAATTTAAATTGGAAAATAAAAATAAGTATAATTTCATCTAAAATATAAAAATTAAATTAAATAAATCAAATAAAAACAAATTAATTAATAAAATTAAATAATTTTTTGAGATGACTAAAATAAAGCAACTACTTTTATTAACACTGATGCTGAAAATTGGCCAAGTTAAGGGTTGTGGTTTTGGCTTGGTAATTTGACAAGAGTAAAAAGGATATTTTGTTTTGGGTTGGTAAATGTGTAAAGGGTAAAATTATTGTAAGAAGGAAAAGGTAATATGGTGAGGATCTGAAGGGATAACTGGTTAAGAGGGTAACAAGGTAAATGAGATAAATGGTTAAGAAAATAACAAGGCAAAGAGAAAAATGGTGATCAAGAAGGAAAAAGAATATGGGAAAGAGGGTAAAGTTTAAAGAGGGTAAGGAATAAATAAAGTGGAATAATAAGGCCAAAGGGAAATAAATAAATAAATTTAAATAACTAAATAATAAGGTTACCTCAATGATTTAAAATGTTTGTTGATGGAGATCTGCTTATTGAAGATTATTGATGATGTTCTTGATGAAGATGGATTGAAATTTTCGTAGATCTTTAGGAATTTTTAATACTTTAATATCAAATATGATGAAATCCTCTAAAAGTATCAAACCTAAAAATTTAATTCTTCCACCAAAAGATAACTTAACCATGGGTGAAGGAGAAGGGGGTACTTATAGAATTTGTCGTCAAGAAACATGACAAAGAAGAGGACTAGTGAAGTATGGATCCATTTTCCAAGTGGGATTAAAAATGAGAAAGGGGATAAGGGTGATGGGATTCCCACCTTGTTATTTTTTATCTCACCTTGCACATGAGTCTAATTTTGAGTAGAAATCATGCACATGGACCCAAATGAGGCAAAAGGATTTTCCACCAAGCTAATTTCTATTTTGGCTAAGTACCTTACAAAATGTGTTTCCATTTTCCAAGTGGGATCATAGGTAAGACAAGGAGGTGAGATTATAACTTATATAATAGGTCTCCCACTTGGTTAGTTTATCTCCCAACTTGCTAAAGAGTCCAAAATGGAGTGGGAATCATGTACACGGGCTCATATGGGTCTAAAATAATTTCCACAACTCACTTATATATTTTGGTTAAGTTCCCCATGAATTTTGGCACCATTATCCATGTATTAGGACAAAACACATGTTTAATGATGGTCCCATATGGGAAATGTACCATACTTAAAAGGAGGGGCCCTTTAGTGCTTAATGATGTCATTAGGTACATTGGTAGAGGGTCCCAAGTGGGGTATGATGTCCCACTTCAAGCCACCTCACTTCCAAACCATGTCACTTGCCATATCACCTTCCATATCACCATCTATGTCACTTTTCATGTCATTTTCCATGTCACATAGCATGTCACCTACCCTGTTATCATGAATAGCGATAGTGGGTCCCATAGTGAATAGTGATAGTGAATAATACTTTTAAATAGTAATTTCAAATAGTATTTTTGAATAGTAATATGTGAATAGTGATAGAAGAATGGTTATTTTTTTAGGTTAATATGGGTTGGTTAAGGGTTAAGAAGGTTTAAGGGGTTTCTAGGGGGCCTTGAGGCATTCAGACATCAAAAATTGCAAGTGTGTAGTTTTCTAGTGTCTACAAGATACTATTACTAGTACCTATCTCATTCCAAAATCCATAGATGATAAGTTAGAGCTTAAGTATGAACCTAATAAAAATGAAGTTTTGTAACTAGATGGGTCTCCCACAAAGACTATATGTATTGTTAAGGACTTTAGTATTGTATTGGCTAATTACCCTAATTATACGATCTCCTAAGATATCATGGTAGTTGACCTTCTTTCATATTTTACCCTGTGCTTATCTAGCGATTTCACCACAAAAATTTATGGGTGTTTTTTTTTTGACTAGTCAGAAAGGATCTTTAAGAATAGGTATGGGACAAGGTTTACCATTGGGTCTAAACCTATTTCTAGGTTCCATATAGAACCCTACATGCCCAACCTATCGAATGTGAACTATATTATCTTAGATGAAGTTGAGAAAACTAATGATTAAGAATCTAAAGAACCACTTGAAGGCATCTCAGATCTACTTCTTTATGAGTGGGCAGTATACAACCATGGTTATGACCTATAATACCATTGAGGAGGAAGGCCTAGCTGCATATTATATGCATGAAGAAGGATATTTTATGCCTAGTATCACTAGCCTAAGTCAAGAGCATAAAGGCATATGAAAACTATTCCCTAATGGATTAAGGTCAAAGAATGGGAGTGGGGTAGGTTTTATACTTTTCTCCCCTTATAATGAGAGGTAATATTTTTCTTTAAAGTTTTAGTTTAGTTTTACTTCAAACACTATAGAATAGGAGGACCCAATTCATGGGATATATTGGGAAAGGATAAGAGGAATTGAGCTTTTGCAAGTGAAGGGAAGTAGTGAAATAGTGGTATAGTAGGTTAGAGGTATTAGTGTAGTCAAAAATACAATTTTGAAGGCCTATAATAACTGAGTTTGGGATCTCTTAGAGGAATTTATAGCCTGTGATATCCATTCCATACTAAGGGAGTCAAATCATCATGAAAATAGACTAGCTATCATTGGTATACAATATGACATAGTTTATGGAGTTAAAGACACCAAAGGGAAGTTAAAAGTCAAGGTGTTTTGTAGGCCATCAACACCTGATAATGAGGTGAGTTATAAATTTTTTAATAGTGACAGTTAGATTTCATGCTTTCTCCAACATAAAGTGGAATTATGTCATAAGAACCAAGGTAGACTATAACATCCATTTGGTGATTAGATTGTATAGTTAAGGACAAAAAAAATGTGCAAAGGTTTAGTGACATTAGAGAGTGTTTTCAATGAAGATGATAAGTGAAAAAAGGACAAGATGAGTATCTCCACTAAAGAGGAGCATTATGAGAAGGCATTTATTTTCAAAGACAAGTTGCTTAAGTTAAGGAAATTGAATACCAAGGATGAGAGAGCTACCTTCATAGACTAATGTTAGGAGTTTTGAGATTTATTTTCATGAGATAAATATCATCTAAAAGGGTTTGACCCTAGGTTAACCCAAAATAGCATATATTTAGAGGAAAATTCAAAATTGGTAAAAAAAAACAAATACCATCCAACCCTAAAATTAAGGTGCTTATAATAAGGTAATTGCCAAAAATGATTGAATCTAAGATAAAATTACCTATTAAACATTAATAATGGGTGGTAAAAATTATGCCTATGAGGAAGAGGAATGGGGAGATACATTTATGTGTTAACTTTAGAGACCTCAAGAAGGTGTCTTCGAAAGACCATTATCCCCTATAATCCATGCATCATATCCTTTAGAAAGTTGTAAGCTCTCAGATGTTCTATTTTATTAATGGATAATCTAGGTATAATTATATATTTGTGAGAGAAGAAGATAGACACAATACTACCTTCACAAAAAAGTAGGGCACCTATGCATACATGAAGATGCCCTTTAGACTATCCAATGCAAGGGAAAATTTTCAAATGACAATGGATGTTTCCTTTCAAGGGATAATTAATGATACATTCCTCATATATATTTATGAAATAATTTTATTTTCAAAGGTTCCAAAGGATCACATGACATGCTTGAGATTAGTGTTTGATAGGTGCAGGCAGTTTGGGGTCTCCTTGAACCATAAAAAATACATTTTTGAAGTCCATGAGGGTAGACTGTTAGTACATATTATTTCAAAATACAACCTCTCTAATGAACTTGATAAGATTGAATCAATCCTAGCCTTACCAACACCCAAAAATAATAAAGGTTAAACATAATAAAGGTTTGTAAAGCTTATTGGGAAAGATTAACTTCATAAGGAGATTCATTCTAGGATTTGGAAAATTGGTGAAGCCACTCACTTAGATGCTTAAGAAGCACAAAGAGTTATGATGGAGAAAGGAAGGAAAAATAAATATTGAGGCCATCAATTAGGCAATCTCTTAAGATCACACCCTACTCAACATTGAATTTAATAAAGACTTCATCATTTATGCATTCTCCACAACTGATGCCATTTCTACTATGCTAATGTAGAAAAATGATGAAGGACTAGAATAACTAATTGATTTATTAAGTCAATCATTGGGAGGATATGAATTAGGATACACATTTATTGAAAAAAATATCCTTGTCTTTATGGTAGGGATAAAAAATTTAAGACACATGGTGTCTAACAATAAAGTCATTGTGATGGTAGTTCAACTAAGCATCAAAGAATTCATACTCAATAGAGACTTAAGTTAGAAGAGTGTTAGCTGGGTGACAAAATGTATGGAGTATGACATTGAAGTGACATTTAAAAGAATTATAAGAGGTAGGGGACTCTATGAACATATTTTTATAGAGGTTCAATAAGAGAAATATATGGTATTAGTAGTCTATGACAATCAATAGGCAATTGCAAACATGAACCCTCTTAGCTAGACCAATGATATGGTAAAGCTCCTCCAAACAATCCAATGTCCTATGGGCTTAGATAGGAACAAATGAATATAATTTAGGCTATATTACATACATTAAATATTTGTGAATGTATTAATCTTAAAGTAGGATATAGGAGGTATTCCAATAAGGTGTGTTGAATCAAGTCAAATTGATAAGTTACTAGAGTAGTTTTAGGATGGGCCTATGAGTGGGAACTTTGTAGCAAAGACCACAACCTCCAAGATAATTAGAGTATGATAATTTTGGCCACCTTTTTTAGAGACTCACATGCTTTGGTTATAATGCGTTCTAAGTGTGCCATGTTCACTAATAAACAAAGGTTAGTTTCCTTACCCCTATAACCCATTAAAGTTGAAAAACCCTTCATACAATAGGGCTTAGATTTCATAGGCATGATCCATCCCCATTATAGTGTTGGGAATAAGTGGGTTCTAGCATCCACTAAATACTTCACAAGGTGGGTAGAGGAAGCTTCACTCAAATAAGCTAATGAGAACTTAGTTTTGGAGTTTTATGATAGTCTTCTGACCAAGTTTGGTGTCCCCTGAATCATAATATTAGATAATGCCTTTGCCTTTAGTAGTGATAAAGTATCTGAGTGATCCCTTAGACATGACATCTATCTCAAATATTACTCCAAATAATACCCATAGGGCAATGAGATAGTAGATTCCACTAGTAAAAATTAGATAAGGATCATTAAGAGGACCATGGAGGATAGCCAAAGATAATGGCACACAAAGTTGAAGATTGCCTTACGGGTAGATAAATTCAAAATCTATAGGTCAATCCCATGTTAGTCCAAGTTTAAGGATGGTTTGAATAGTCTTTTTCAAGAGGGTGTAAATTGGGTAGCTAATAGTATGATGAAGGGAGGTCATCATCAGAGAGGGTAGAGTAGATTGAGGCATTAGAGGATGATAAAATGAAAATTAGGAACCCTACACACACCACAAATAGTATAACATGATTTTAATTATTATTTGAGTTAGATATTTTGTATTTTCTTGTAGTTGTGACCATGTTTTCTGCATTTGAATATAGTTGTGTGTTTTCAAGTGTAGTATTTAGAACTCTTATATGAATATCTTACTTAGATTATTTCATGTGTTTATGTTTCCTTAACTCATGATTTGTAATCTTTGAGTGTCCTTGTATAATCTATTGTCTTGAGAAGTGGTGTCTTATTTATGATATAAATTTCTATAGAGATAGGGGACTTAATTATTTTGTCTGTTAATTGATTTTTAAATTTATTAAGGTATAAAGTGTGGTTTATAATGTAATTTGGCATGATATTTGTATTAATTTAATGTTATAATGTTTAAATTATTATTATTGTATATAATGTTTACAATATTGTCATTATGTGAAAATTTTACAAAGTTAGGGTTTATTTTGGCATTGACTTCTATTAATTGTGCCATTATGAAAAACATACACTTATTTTTGTTGGAAATATTGTCATTGATGTCAAATGTCTAGAATTATTGGTGATAAAGGCCCCATTGCATTTAATGGTGTTTTTAATATTCATATCTTGGCTAATGTGTGTCAATATTTATTTAATATTAATGAATATATTTTTGGTTGCATATAAGTCAAAAGAGGGCCCATAGAGAAGTCAAAGATTCACGGGGTAAAGACAAAAGAGGAATGGGATGCATTTTCTCATGAAGAGTCATCTTGAGGAATTCTAAGAGTCACCATGTGAAGACAAAAGAGGATATGGCATATTTTTCCATGAAGGGACATGTTTAAGAATACAAAAAGTCACCAAGATAAAGATAAAAGATGAAAGGATGCTTTTACTTATGAAGGGTCACCATATGACCTTTCAAATGTAAGGATATTAAGGGTCATGCAAGTTTGGTGCCTTTTTCCATGAGGATTGAAGGGTCATAAAGGGTGAATTCTAAAGGTCATTTGGAAATCTATAAATAAAGGCTTGAGATTCCATTTTTTATATATAAGAGGGTGCATGGTTTGTATTTGTTTTTGAAGAGAGAAAAGTAGGAGATATTGTAGAGTTATATCATTTATTGAGTAAGTAACATTGAGAGATAGTTTTTTTTAATACACAAGAGGGGTTGGTGCTCCCGTGGGTTGGTTCTCACAAATATTTACAAGGGGTTGGTGCTCTTATGGGTTGGTGCTCACAAATAGTTTTTGTATTGGTGCTCAGTAAAAGGGTTGTTATTCCTAAAATTTGGTTCTTACAAAAATTTTAATTTGAGTTGGTGCTCATTCATATACTTGAGATTATTCTCCTTGGTTTTTCCCACTTGGAGTTTCTACATTCTCTCTCTCTCTCTCTCTCTCTCTCTCTCTCTCTCTCTCTCTCTCTCTCTCTCTCGTGGTGAATATTATTGTTTTAGTTTTATTGTGTATATTGAATATGTGATTAAATGGTTAAATAAAATAAATCATATCAATTAAAAGATATATAATATACTAATTCACCCCCCTCTCAGTATTTTTTATGCTTAATAATTGGTATCAGAGTAGGTTCCTTTAGAAAAAGTTTTAAAGCTTGAAGATAGATTGGGAAATCATGATGGTTGGATCACATGAAGGTTTTTATACAAATAAGGCACATTTGTTTGATGGGACAAATTATGCTTTTTAGAGCATAAAGATGAAAACTTATTTGATGGCCCTTGGTTTTGAAATTTGTCAAGCAATGGTGGACAAATATGAAGAGCCACATACACATGTAACTACTCTGGTGGAAAAGAAGGCAAGTGAAAATAATTCTAAAGATTTAAATGATATTTTAAGTGGTTTATGTGATTAAGATTTTTTTAAAGTTATGCAATGTAAATCTACTCATGAAACTTGGGTAAAACTTGAGAATATTTACAAAGGTGATGGAAAGGTTTAGCAAGCTAAGCTTTAGATTTTTAGAAGATAGTTTGATAGTTTGAAGTTGAAAGAGGAAGAAAATATAGAAAGTTATCTTTTGTGGGTTGATCAAATAGTTAATTCGATTCAAGGTCTTAGAGAAAAGTTAGAAGAATAAATTATGGTTCAAAAAGTTTTGAGATCTCCACCATTGAGATATGATGCAAAAGTTGTGGCAATTGAAGAGATGAAGAATTTAGTCAAGCTAAAAATGAATGGAATACATGGTATTGTTATGGCATATGAAATGTGGACCAAAAAAGAGAAACCCTCAAAGACAAAAGCTACTTTCAAGACATCAAAGAAAGAGAAGGCTATGATTCAAGATTCAAGTGACAATTCTAGTGATGATGAAGATGACAATGGAGCTATATTCAATCACAAGTCAAAAAAGGGTACAGGTAAATATCAAAGAAAATTACCTTTTAAATATATTAGTTGTGCAAAGATTGGATATTTTGTAGCTAAGTGCCTAGATAAGGGTAATGGTGACAATGAAGAAGGAAAATCTACATACAAGAAGAATTTCAAAGGAAAATTCAAGAAGGGATTTGAGAAAAAGAGTTTATATTCTAAACATCCTAGCTTAGCCAAAGATAGTGGAGTCAGTGATTCAAAAGAATAAGAGATTCTATTCATGGTCATACATGAAGATGCCTCTACAAGCAAAAGTATAGATGATCAAGAAGAAGAACAAGATGAAGTCAAAGTGAATCTAGAAGGAGAACTCATTTGTGCCTTAGAAGAGTTAAAAGCTCTTGAAAAGAAGAACCAAATATTAAAGCTCCAAATCAATAAAAATGAAAAGGAGTCTATGGAAATAGTTGAATATCTACAAGCACACTTTGAAGAAGCCAAAAAGAATAAACAAGATCTAATGATATAATTGTAAAAAGTAAGTAAAGAATGTGAAAGGTATGCTATTGAAATTGCATCTTTAAAAATAGATCTTGAGAAAACAAATAAATAAATCATTAATAGAACAACCAATGATTCAAAATATGAGAATATAACTAATATGTTCAATAATATATTAGAAAGTCAAAGTTCAATGTTAGATAAGTAAGGTATCATATTTGAAAAAGAGAAAGGGGAGGCCACCACTTTCAAAGACAAGGAAAAAGGAAAGAGCTATGCTGAAGCTCTTAAAAAAGAGGATATAAAAAGGGAAGAAGTTAAGAATACAGAGGACATCTCAAAAAAAGAAGGCTAGAGGGAATAGAGCTACAAAAGGCAATCAAGTTAGAGATACACAAATAGGTCCTATTTTTATGGTTACTATTTTTATTTCAATGGATATGGTCATAAGAAAATAGAATGTCAAAAAATGGCTAACAATTTCAAAAATAAGGAGAAGGAAAATCATGTAGAGTTAAGTAGAAGCCACAAATCCTTTGCTCCTATATTAATATTTAATGAAGAAGCCATAATATGTTACAAGTGAAATAACTTCAAACACATAGCCTGATACTATAGACACATGTTTGAGTCAGTCAAGAAGGACCAGAGTTTCAAGACTCCGTTCATCAAGAAGAAAGTTAAGATAAATTTATGGTAGAAGAAACAACCTAATAAATCTATGTTGGTACAGATAGATTTTCATGCAAGAAATAAATAAAATCCATGGTTCATTAATAGTGGCTGTTTTAGGCACATGATATAAGATAAGAGCAAGTTCATAATCTTGAAGAAGATCAATGGTGGCATAGTGAAATTTGGAGATAATACTACTACCAAAATTGCCAAAAAAGGTACACTAAGTTTGGATAATGGTAGAACTAAAACTAAAAATGTTTTTTTATGTAGAAGGTCTTAAGAATAATATTTTAAGTGTAAGTAAAATGTGTGATTAGGGGTACACACTAAATTTTTATGTAGAAGGTTGTAAAATTAGGAGAAAATATTTAGATGTGTTGGTTGCATATACTCAGAGAACATGTCATAATTTATATATGTTATCAGACATCAAAGGTCAAAGATGTTGTTTGAGTTAGATTAAAGAAATTTGTCTATGACAAAAGAGAATGGGGCACATAAATTTTGACAATCTTGTCAACATAAGGAAGAAGCAAGAAGTCAAAAATCTTCCAAAGATTACAAATCCATCAGACATGCTTTGTGATCCTTGTCATCATGGGAAGTAGGCCAGAAGGTGGTTTAAAACAAAAGAGTACTCGACCACTCAGATGTTAGAGCTTCTTCACACTAATCTATGTGGACCTATGAGAACTCAAAGTACACAAGGTGATAAATATTTCATGTTTATTATTTCTAATTTTTCACATATGACTTGGGTAATGTTTTTAAAGAAAAAATTAGAAGCTTTCAGACATTTCAAAGCATTCAAAGCATTAGTTGAGAATGAAACCAATTTGAAGATTAAGTGTCTAAAAATTGATCAAGGAGAAAAATTCATGTCAGATCATTTTATTAAGTTTTGTGAAGACCATGGAATAAAAATACATTATTCAATAGCTAAAACTCCACAGTAAAATGGAGTGGTTGATTGGAGAAACATAATAGTTCAAAACATGGTGAGGATAATGCTAAATGAATCCAAGATACTAGATAAATATTGGAGAGAGGTAGTTGATATATTAGTTCATATTTATAATAGAGAATTATTGATGTTCAATAGTGACAAGACTCCTTATGAGCCATGGAAAGACAAACTAGCAATAGTTGATTATTTTGGAGTTTTAGGTAGCAGATGCTTCATAAAGAGAATTGATGAAAAACATGGTAAGTTTGAATATAGAGTAGATGAAGGTATATTTATTTGTTATTCTTGTGAAATTAAAACTTATAAATGTTAGAAAAAAATAACTAAGAATTTTTTTGAAAGTGGAAGTGTCAAGATAGAAGAAGATGGAACACAAATAATCAGTGATCTAGTAGACACTCTTGAAATCATTGAAGAGGAAGATTTTGAAGAATCAGATGAAGATGAGAAGGATAAAAAGGACACAAAAAATCCATCCAAATATGTTTAAATAAATCATAATTAAATTGACATCATAAAGAACATAAATGAAGGAATTCACACTAAAATAATGATGGTAAGTGAATCTGAGCAAGTTAATTTCTCTTTGTTATCCAAAATTCAGCTGAGAACTTTTTTAAAAAGCTAGACATGATAAGCATTGGGTTAAGGCAATCAATGAAGAATTAAATCAGATGGAAAAGAATGATACTTGGGACTTAGTTCTTAGACCAAAATATCACAATGTCATAGGAACAAAATGGGTTTATAGAAATAATTTGAATGAAAATGGAGAAGTGAATAGGAATAAAGCAAGATTAGTATGTAAAGGATATGCTTAGATTGAGGGAATAGATTTTGAAGAAACTTTTGCACTAGTGGCAAGGATGAGGGCTATTAGAATGTTTCTTGCGTATGTAGTGTTTAAATATTTCAAAGTGTTTTAGATGGATGTAAAATATACCTCCTAAATGAGAATCTAGAATAAGAGGTCTACATTGAGTAGCCTAAAGGATTTATTCTCTCAAATATTAGTAGCCATGTATGTAGATTGAAAAAATCACTATACAGATTGAAACAAGCTCCTAGAGCTTGGTATGCAAGACTTGATAATTACCTATAGGATCAAGGTTTCAAGAGAGGATTTGTTGATAGTAATGTCTACATCAAAATAGAAGGTGAGCATCAATTGATTGTTGGGGTATATGTTGATGACATCATTTTTGGAGGAAAAATTGAAAAGATGATAAAAGAATTTTTTTATAATATGTAAAAAGAATTTGAGATGTCTATACTTGGAGAATTTTCATTTTTCTTAGGATTGAAAATATTGTAGTTAGATAAATGGATTTTCATATCTCAAAGTAAATATGCTAAGGAAATGTTGATAAATTTGGTTTTGAGGATTGTGCACTAATTGGCACACCAATGTGTATAAGAAATAAGGTGAGCAAGGATGAGGATTCACCTATTGGAGATCAATATTTGTATAGATATATGATTGGTAGTATTTTATATTTGATAGCATTGAGGCCAGACATCATGCATGTATTAGGTATGGTTGCAAGATATTAGTTAGCTCCAAAATATGGTCATGTTCATTTGGTGACTAGAATTTTTAGATATATCAAGGGGATACTAGATTATGGATTGTGATATCCCATAGACAAAGATTTCACTTTAGTTGCTTATATAGATTTAGATTGGGTAGGTTGATTGGATGATAGAAAGAGTACAACTGGAGGAGCTTTCTTCCTTGGTGATAGCTTGGTATCATGGCTAAGCAAAAAGCAAAATTTGGTATCACTTTCTACAGTTGAATCAAAATATATTGTAATAGTATTATGTTATAATCAAGTGATTTGGATGAAGTAAACTTTAGAATATATCAAGGTAAAATATAGTGAACCTATTTCTATTTTTTGTAACAATACAAGTTTTATTAATATTTAAAAGAATCCATTGATGCATTCAAGAATAAAACATATTCCTATTAGATATGACTTTCTGAGAGAGTAGGTTGCAGATCAATAGGTTAAGAGGGAATATATCAATATTATAGAGTAGATTGTAGATATTTTCACAAAGGCACTACCAAAAGACACATTTGGGTATCTATGAGAGAAGTTGGGAGTAATTTCTTTTAATTCCTACCATTGAGGTTTAACATTAGTTGAGGGGAAACTAAGAGTTAAATCCAAGTAGGCCCTTTGCCATTGATGTCAAAGGAGGAGAAGAATATAAATAGGTACAAGTATAGGTATAGATGTAAAAATAAGTACAAGGAATAGGTATAGGTTGCTTCAATAAGTGGGAGTTAATAGATGTTTTTTTTTAGATGGTAGTATGTGCAAGTTTTAGGATGTGGCAGTTTTAGTTTGAGGTTGCCATAAATGACAAAGGGGAAGATTGTTGGAAATATTGTCATTGATGTCAAAGGTCTAGCATTATTGGTGATAAAGGCCTCATTGCATTTAATGGTGTTTTTAATATTCATATCTTGGCTAATGTGTGTTAATATTTATTTAATATTAATGAATATATTTTTGGTTGCATATAAGTCAAGAGAGGGCCCATGGAGAAGTTAAAGAGTCACATGGTAAAGACAAAAGAAGAATGGGATGCATTTTCTCATGAAGAGTCATCTTGAGGAATTCAAAGAGTCACCATGTGAAGACAAAAGAGGGTATGGTGCATTTTTCCATGAAGGGACACTTTGAGGAATACAAAAAGTCACCAAGATAAAGACAAAAGAAGAAAGAATGCTTTTGCTTATGAAGGGTCACCATATGACTTTTAAAATACAAAGATATGAATGGTCATGCAATTTTGGCACCATTTTCCATGAGGATTGAAGGTTCACAAAGGGTGAATGCCGAAGGTCATTTTGAAAGCTATAAATAAAGGCTTGAGAATCCATTTGTTATATGCAAGAGGGTGCATGATTTGTATTTGTTTTCAAAGAGAGAAAAGCAAGAGATATTGTAGAGTTATATCATTTTTTGAGTTAGCAACATTGAAATATAGTTATGTTTTATACACAAGAGGGGTTGTTGCTCTTATGGGTTGGTGCTAACAAATAGTTGTTGTGTTGGTGCTCGATAAAGGGGTTGGTACTCCTGCAAGTTGGTACTTGTGAAATTTGTAATTTTAGTTGGTGCTCATTCACATACTTGATATTTTTCTCCATAGTTTTTCCCACTTTGGGGTTTCACAAAAAAATCTAGTCTCTCTCTCTCTCTCTCTCTCTCTCTCTCTCTCTCTCTCTCTCTCTCTCTCTCTCTCTCTCTCTCTCTCTCTCTCTCTCTCTCTCTCTCTCTCTCTCTCTCTCTCTTCTATGGTGCATATTATTTTTTCAATTTTATTACATATCTTGAATGTGTGATTAAGTGGTTAAAGAAAAGAAATCTGATTAAGTATAAGATATGTAGTATATTGATTCACTCCCCATCTTAGTATATTTCATGCTTAACACTTTTGGTATTTACATAGTAAAAATATTGAGTCTTAACCACTATACTACAAGTTGGTTTTCATGCAAACACTTTTTCACTGAGGTCATTATGAGTAGAGTGAGTTTTAGTCGAGATAATGAAAGGTTTATTCACATGAAATTAACATGCAAGTAGATAAAAATGAGAGGAAAATATGTCTAGTAGGTACATGATAGAAAAAAATAAGGTTAAGGGTTCAAGCTAGATTGGATAAGGGCATCACTAGTTTGGAAGAGCTATGATTTCACATACTAGGTAGGTTTGTTCATTGAATTCATAGGTTTCGTTATATGAATTAAATCAACTAAAATTGGTAATTTATTTTTTATAGGGTTTCAGTTTTCATTGTTTAAAAGTGTAAAAAATAAGGGGGGTTATATACCTAGCACTAGAGATGGCTTGGACCTACATAGAGCCAATTATATGACTCTCAAAACCCTAGTCAATGGCTATGCATACTGAGCTATTTGCAAATATAAATTATAGGGTTATTTTCATATATTATTTTGAGTTATTTTCAAAAATAAATTATGGAGTTATAATGTAGAAATTGTGTATGTTATAAGGGTTAAATGGATATGAGAAAATGGAATGAGCTTTATAAATTTTTTAAAATGACACTTAGATGGTGGAAACCCTATATATGAAACATTAGGTAAATTTGAGGGTAGATCAATTGGCAGCTGAGTTTATATTTAAATTCTTTTTTGGGCTAGGCTTAGTTTATTAAATATAATATTTAATCATTTTTATTAAATATATGAATGTTTGGGTTTATTTTAAATCAATTCACATTTATGAAAACCTGAACTAGGGCATGGCTAGCTATGAATGATTGACTAAGTTAAAATAATTAAGGAATAAAAAATTATAATAAAAACCAAGCTATGAGGTTAGCCTGAGCCAAATATGTATAAAATACTAGACAATTATAAACCTGTAGATATGTTGATTATTCTATTTAAGTTACTTCAAATGTAGGTTTTCTGTCCTAAGTAAATTAATATTGAAGATATATTAATTATTCTTCTAAATCTTGTGAATAGGAATAATAATTGAATGTATAAATATACATAGATATATGCATATACTTTATGGGACAAGGATGATTTTTAATGTGACCTATATATATTCATATATCTATCTATATGTATACTATGTTTAAGTTTTGGTTCTTCTATTTACATATGCAAATGTGTTTATCCAGTGTTTTGAACCTTAAGGAAGCTCTAGTAATGTTTGTTGGTTGAATAGTTGTTCACTTATATTTATTAGGGAGTTTCATTTTAATATGTTTGCTAAGGTAATCTAAAGCTATAATGAACATTATTGCTATCTAAATCAAATATATATAATTGTTTTTATATTAAGGGAAAATAGGACTTCTCTCAACCTATTGAGATATAAATGAAGATATTCATTCATAGATATATCCAAATATATTTTATTATATATAAAATTAGTTATATTTAGGACTGTGTTCCATTCAAAAATTATAAGATATGGTCAGTCAGATATACAAAATAGAACACAACCATACTATATTTTATTCTCTATGGGAATTTGGAAAGAATTTAATATAATTTTGTGTTTTTTAAATGCATATAAAAGTATACATGATACTCAAGAATGATATACTAAGATTATTCTAACCTAAGAATACTATATACACTTGTGCATTATCAGTTGATGTGGGTTGTATATCTACATTTTGATGTTTTGGAGCAGTTTGCTTTTTGTCATAGGTGTCCTTAGTGAGTTTGGTAGTTATTTTGGCCTCCTCTTTTCCCTCAGGTTATCCTTCTTCATTTTTCCCATGTCTTGGCTTCCTTATATGGATATCATAGGGCATCCTAGTTGTCAATTTTCATGAATAAGTTCTTAGTTCACCCAAAATTAGTGCAAATATCTACATGGCACCCCAATGTTCATCCAAGGTAGGTTTATTTTTGTCAGAACTTATAAGAGTGCCATTGGTTAATGGAGTAATGAGCAAGGCCCACTATGTGGTCATAATGATAAGTGATCAATCATGTTTCAAATATGTCAACTTAAAATTAGAAGTTTGTGACACCTCATGTGACATCAAATTATAGATAGGCTTATGAAAGTAAAACTCACTATACAACATGCCATGTGTCACCATGGTACTTACCCAAGGAAAAAATATTTACTATTATAACTTCAAGATAGCTATTGGTTAAAAGAAAGGTTCTCTATGAATGACACTTGGATTAAATCTACTAGACCCAAAATATACCATGTGGCATCATCCTAAGAAATTGTAGATGAACTAGACATTGAAATTTAAATCCATGG
Source organism: Torreya grandis (assembly GCA_037957365.1). Lineage (NCBI taxonomy): Eukaryota > Viridiplantae > Streptophyta > Pinopsida > Cupressales > Taxaceae > Torreya > Torreya grandis. Next base: position 454,417 of record JARHVA010003389.1, read on the forward strand.
GCTACATGTAAAAATCCCTCATCCTGTGAGTGAGTCCATTCAAATCTAAGACACCATGCATTCTAGTATAATTTAATAGTCCATGAAATGATGCCACATGTCCCAAGTGAAACCCAAGCATATTTTAAAATGCCATGTGCTTCCTTTTAATGCACCTTAGATCAATGCATAAGATCCTAAGCTATTAGATATAAGACTTACGAGAGTCTTTTGAGATTAACATGTGGAAGAACTTGGACCATTAGATCTAAGACTCAATGGTGTATAGTTGTTTGAGGCCTCTTTTAAGAGTAACAAGTGTCCCTTTAAAGGACAAGTGTCATACCCACACTAATCCTATTTGAAAATATAAAGGACCCCTTGAAAGACCATTAAGATGATTATTGTCTTTAATGGGTCCATGAAATGATGCCACATACCTCTTTCATATCTATTAGTGATTAACACATGGGAACAATCAAACCATCTAATTTAAAGCTTGTGAGAACCCATGAGATGATGACATATATCATCTCTATAATGTTGTATCCAATATTTAAAAATTTCTTCTAAGAATGATGTGTGGCTCCCCATTGAGTCACACATTTAAGACAAAGTTTCCAAAAAATGCCACTAATGTTCTCAAGAGAAACCAAAAGGTGATGTGTGTCTAAGCAAGGTCCTGATTTCCTATGAGAGTGACAAGTATCATCCCCATAGCCAATAAAATTAAAGGGACCCATTAATAATAAGATTTATAGAGGTAGTTTCAAAGGCATACATGTGTCACCATGGTGTTACTTCTAAGCATCATGGGAAATAATGAGGTAAGGAGGTTGCACCATATCTAGGATTTTGATGATGCACTACACCCATGAGTTTGAGTTTCTCATTAAATTATAATGGTATCATCATGAGTGAAATTGCTCAGATTTCTATATGTCATTTCCCCAAGAGGACATTGTGCCTACATAAACAAAGCTCTTTTCTTTTGTAAAAGGATGATAGATGAATAATTATTATTTTTATAATCAAAGAGCAAACATTTTTAATAGTTTAGTTTTAGAATAAAAGTAGTAGTAGTTAGCATTTTTATTTTTATGACCCTAGTAGGTGCCCCTCATGGGTAAGATTGAATATTGTATACTATGACCTCAAGGCCTTTTGTATTTTATTCTCCACCTAAAAATGCAGAGGATGTGGTGTTTTGTGTCAAATTAAGTAGAAATTTATTTTGATTTGTTGTTTCCTTTCTATACTTCTATAGTATTGGTTCATGTTTGCATTATAGACTTTAATTAATGCATATGCTCCTTTAATAGTCTGTGATGTTTGAAGATTTAAGATATTTATTGCAATTGTAGATCAATACTTTAAAGATCATGGTGCATCACCCTAGCTAGTTTATTTGAGATTTATTTTTCATTTCAATCTTATCCCTTTTCATCCCCAAATTGATGTAAAGATCTATATTCTAAAACCTCAAAGGTTACTTTATAGACTGCATTTGAGTCCCACATCTGTAAAGCTTCCCATAGAGAAATGTTCTCCTAGAGTGAAAATTTTAGGCATCAATAGTTTTTTCTTTTTTGGCACATATGGTGGGACTAGTTCAAATAAATAACTAAGGGATTGGTGTTACCCTTAGCTATCAAGTGTTGAAGACACTCTGAAAAACACCTGATGACTCAAAATGTCCAAATATACTAGTTTAAGTAGTTTAAGTGCTTAAAATTATGTATTTTCACCTCCATTCCATAAAAATATTACAGTCATGCCTTTCCATTTCTCATAATAATATTTTGAGAATGCTTATAATCTTATCATAGTTTAGCCCCTGTGGTAGCTTACTTATGCTGCTAATTATCTCTATGCAAGCTATGGTGTTTCTAATTAGCATTATTACCCTCCTAATCTACCTCAAAAGAGCATCAGAGATATACATATTTATTTCTATAGATAACTAAGTTAGATTGAAAGAGAACAAGGGTATGGTAGGTAATAAGAAGAGCTTGTTCACCAAGCTTACAATTAGTAGTGGGAGATGATAGAATAACAACAAGTTTGAAGAGGAATTCTTGGCTACATATATTGTATCTAAAGAAGATCAAATACATTAGTTTTTTGTGTAGATGTAAAGAACAGAATTGCAGCCAACTACCTCCACTCATTTTCCTAGCTTCCATAAGACTCATCCTATACTCACAACCCATTATATGAGGTAAGAAACTTATATGCCTAAAATCCCTAAATTCAAGAAAGGTAAATCCCTTGCACTTTAAATCAAGCCTCCTAAATTCAAAGTACTAAGATTTAGAGGCCATTTAAGAGGAAATATTATGCACAACATGGTGGAGTCATTCATTTAAGGTGGGCCTATGCATATGATCTTCCTTGATTAATCTTCAAAAGTAACTACAAAATGTCTACTTCATAGTAAACAAATGTTTTTTCACCTAAGCCCATCGGATATCAATAATAGGATGGCACTCAAGGTAAAAGATCTAAGGGTTTTTTGTTTTTTCTTAGGAGGATTAATGATCATGTTTATAGGATGTATAGAGTATATTAGATTAGTTGCATTTCATTTCGCTAAATACATGCATGCACATTATAACTCTTAATTTAGTTTTATCTTTCTCTAAGTGCATTTGACACATTTTTTGTTTATTCTCTTACCTTTGATTTTTTGAGGGTAGGACTTAGTTTAATTTATTTAGGCATATGCCAAATAGGTTATAACTTTAATGACTCCATGCTCAAATGGATTACTTTGAAGACTACTAGATTCATGCTTAGTAGGAAAAGTGGCTTGTATAGGTAACTAGAAGTGTTTACTTTCTAAGTCACCCCTAGCTTGTGCATAACTCATGAAGGTCCTATAGAAGAGTTGTGCATCTATGAAATTCTAGGTGATTCAAAAAAAGTGTGTGCAGATGGTCCTTGTCCATGCCCATGCCCAAGATAGTCAAACATAGGTCTATGAAACAACTAAATGATGGTTTATGCCTAATAAGATTTCTTTATGTGTGTCCCCACATAAGATAACTCAATGCAAAAAATGAAAATTTGGGTTCTTCCATGTATAGGTAGATTCCTCCTACAAGTCATCATGAACTATGGATTATAAATCCACATTTTGAATTTTTGGAGTAGTTTGTTTTTCATCATAAGTGTCCTTAGTGAGTTTGGTAGTTGTTTTAACCTCCTTTTTTCCCTTGAGCTCCCCTTATTCATTTTTGGATAAGACTTGGATTCTTTCCATAGCTATCATGTGGTAGTGTGGTGCTCACTTATCATGAAGAACTTCTTAATTTGCCTAGAAGTAGCACCAGCTCTCCACGTGGTACCCTAGAACTCATCCAAATATATTTTATTTTTTTCAAAGCTTATAGGAATTCCATTGAATAATAGAGTAATGTGTAGGGCCCACTACGTGGTTACAATGAGAAAGAAATAATCATGTTTTAAGGACATCATATTAAATGTAATATTTTATGACACCTCTTGGGATGTCAAATTATAGATAGGATTATAAAAGGAACACTCATTATGAAATGTGTTATGTGTCACCCTGGTGCTTACCAGAGTCATAAATATATACTATCAAAACTTTAATCTACACCATTGGCTAAAAGAGAGGCACTCTACATATAACACTTGGATAAAATCTATTAGACCCAAAAGATACCACATGACATCATCCTAAGATCTCACAAATGAACTAGCCATTGGAATTCAAATCCATGGGATACATGTAAAGAATCCCTTATCATATAAGCAAGTTTTTTCAAATCTAAGCCACCATGCATTCTAGTATGATCCAATAATCCATGAAATGATGCTACATGTCCAAAACACAAACCTAAGCATATTCTGAGATGTCATGTACTTACTTCAAATGGACCTTAGATCAATGTGGAATCAATTGAGCCATCAAATCCACGACTCATGAAAGCCTTTTGAGATTAACATGTGGAAGCACTTGAACCATCAAATATAAGACTGGATGGTGTACTACTATTCAAGGTCTATTTTTAGAGCCATAAGTGTCCCTCCAAAGGACACTTTTCATACCCATTATACTCCTATCTAATAATCCAAAGGACCTACCTCTAAAATACCATTAAGATAATGTGTGTCCCCATTAGGCCCATGAGATGATTCCATGTACCTCCTTCAAATCCATCAATGATCGACACATGGGAACACCCAAACCCTTTGATTTATAGATCATGAGAGCTTGTCAGATGATGACACATGTCATCCCTACAAGGTTGCATCCAAGATCGATAGATTGCCTTTAAGAGTGATGCATGGCTCCCCTCTAAGATTCATGTTTAATATAAAGTTTCCAACTATCAATAAGGTTCCCAAGAGAAATCAAAATATGAAACGTATAATCAAGATCCTAATTTCTTGTGAGAGTGATAAGTGACACCCCCATAGCCCATTAAATTAAAGGGACCCATTCCTAATAGGATTTATAGAGGTAGTTTTAGAAGCCAAAATGTGTCTCCATGGTGCTCCTTTTAAGAATCATGGGGAATTATGAGGTGAGGAGGTTGTGCCATACCCAGGATTTTGAAGACCCACTACACCCATGACTTGGAGTTCCTCATTCAGTTAAAACAACATCATCATGAGCATGAGTGATGGGATTCCTAGGAATCATTTCCTTAAGAGGCCATTATGACTATATAAGTAGAGCTCTTTTCTTTTTTAAAGCGTTGGTAGATATATAATTATTTTTATTATTATTAGAGAGCAAACATTTCTAATTGTCTAGTTTTAGAATAGAAGTTGCAGTAGTTAGCATTTTTCATTCTACAACCTTAGTAAGTTCCCCTCATGCATAGGATTGAATATTGTATATTGTGCCCTCAAGGCATTTTATATTTTATTCTCCACCTAATAATGATGAGGATGTGGTGTTTTATGTCAAACTGAGTGTAAAGTTATTTTTGTTTGTTGTATCATTTCTCTACTTTTATAGTATTGGTTTGTGTTTGCATTATAGACTTGAATCCATGCATATGCTCCTTTAATAGTATGTGATGTTCAAAGATTCAAGTTATTTTATGCAATTTTAGGTCAATACTTTAAATATCTAGGTGCATCACCCTATTTAGTTTATTTAAGTTTTATTTTTCATTCCCTTTTTATCCCTTTTCATCCCCAAATTGATCCAAAGAGGCAGCTTTTAAAACCTCAAAGGTTGCTTTATAGACCACATTTGAGTCCCACATCGATAAATTTTACCATAGAGAGTTTTTTTCCTAGAGTAAAAGTTTTAGGTATCAACATTTGGAGAACTAAATAAGTTATACAAAGAATTTGTATAAGTGTATTTGATTACATGAATTATCAAGGCTAGATTTAGAGATATAGCTGAGTGATTAGATGTGTGTGTGTGTGTGTGTGTGTGTGTGTGTGTGTGGGTGTGGGATACTTATAAATTGATGAAAGAGTACTTTGATAAATCAAGTATACCATATACAAATATGCATATCATGTTACATGTTTAAGTATGTTATTTGATATAATAAAGATGTTTCAATGCATTTTTTTACCTTATTTATTAATTCTAAAATTAGAAGTGAATTCAATGTATTTTAGAAACTTTTAAATGTGTAGTATTGGATAATTTTATATCATTCCATTTAGCATTGACTAGTTTATGAATAATTTAGTTATGCAATTAGGAAATGAAAATAAAAGTGGTTGAGGATTGAGTTTTTAATTATTGATATGATTGTCTATCTATTTAAATCCTACCTAAGTCTTATGATTATTTTGATGTTTAAATCTTACCTGAATGGTATGACTGTTTCAAAATTTATTTACATAGGTGATAACATGCCACAATTAAATTAGATAATTAGAACTATAATTTTGCATTTTATGGATTAAATGCACGTATATGATATTTTCTTGTATTAGCACATAGTATAGATACCAGTAGAGAAATATTCATTTTAAAATCTATTACTTTTAATGTTTTAAATATATAAACCAATATGGTATTAATGACCCTAAATAAGTGAGTGAGATGGATTCTACCTACTTAATTAGTCTCACTAATATGAAAATAAGTTTTAATATGATTGATTTATGTGTTTGAAATTGATTGATCCTCAAAATCAAATAAATACAAGAAAAATTTGGCCAAAGTAGTGTTTATGGTTAAACATTGTCATTTCATCTATTTGATTTAGTTTACATATTTTGTATGATACCATGTAAGAATGATTATCTTTATGATATGATACATGTAATACTTAAATTAAATTGGTTCTAGTTATCACTCTTGATTCTCACACCATCATTATCTACCCATCTATGAATCGAGGGCCATTCGCTTATTGGGATATTGTGTGGTGGATTAATGGTCCATGGTTGATGTGGACAAGTAATTGGATGATATTTACCTCCCCTAAGTATTAATTCACTATAAAATACACTCATGATTACTTATGTATGATTTGAGTTAGATAAAAATTTCATGCTCCATGAATCATTGTATAATTGTAAATTATTATTAATGCATGTATTATTTAAAATTATACTTTTAGTTATGATAAAACATTATGGTTGTTGGCTATAATTTTTTATTAGTAGTGGATGAATTGTAAATATGCATTTATGATCTTAATAAAGTGTTAATTTTTATAATCAATTTATACATGAATATGTGATCATTAGCTAAATATATTATCTCTAGACCTTGCCTATGGTTAGCTTAAAACTAATGTATTTAGTTAAAGATCACTCTATTATGGTTTCAGTACGATGGAATCTATATGTTGAATTTCTATAAGTGTTTTTAAAAAATTACCTTATTCTAGTAAAACCCAATGGGGTTGTTAAATTATGTTATTAGAGTTGAGGATCAAAATCTAAGACATAATGAGTCCAATAGTGTAAACATATTCTCCTATTAAAAAAGAATAAGAATGGTATGAACTAGACTTGGAGGTGAGTGTATTTCAAACACCAACCCTCCAATTGATCCAAATCAATTCACCACTAAGAAAGTTAAAAAATTGGATCGGATCCTCATAGCCATGCATGAAATTACGGACCAAATCATAACCTTAGAATAGGAAGGGCATGGGCATGTTGAGGATAATAATCAAGAATAATTTGAATACCATCCTAATTAGTAGGAACATCCTCAATAACATAGGAATGAGGAGGTGCTACAAGATGTGAGAGATCAAGTTTAGAATGCAATATAAAAAAGGTGAATACACCTAAGCTCGATGGAACCATTTTTAGAGATGGAGCTAAAATGTAGCTAATAGATATACTTCTCCATATTCAAAATTACTCTAAAGTCACTAAGGTAGTATGGGGAGCATATCATCTTGTTGGAGAGGTAGCAATATGGTGGGAAAATAAGAAGCTTGAGATGAACCTTGACTCTACCATAATCACCTATGAGTATTTTGTGACATTGTTTAGGTCATGGTAGATTTTTCAACTATATTTTGACCATAAACTGACAATTATTAAAGAATCTAAAGCAAAGAGACATTTTAGTGAATGAATAATGGGAGAAATTTACTAATCTCATAAAGTATGTCCCTCAATATTAGGTGGATGAGAGGTTTTAAATATAGAAGTTCATTATAAGATTAAAACACTAAATTGGTTGTGATGTGGATGTGCATGGGCCATTAACCATGGATTAGGTCTTCAGAAAGGTAGTTATGCAGGAGAAAAATGTAAAATCTCTCACTAAAGTTAGAGGTAAATTCAAGAAGAAGTTTAGAGGTCCTAAAACTACTTTCAAAAATATGAATGAGAAGAGGAGTGGAGACTCCAAGAACAAGTTTAATAACTAGGATGTTAAGTTCAATAATAGCTCAAGAAATAAGAAACTTGAAAATGGTTTCAAGAGAAGTTTTAAGGGAATCTAGTAGTTATATAGGAGAGGACCACTGAGATGATGCTTCATCTATGGAGGTGATAATTATTCTATAGAGTGTACTCAAGGTAATAAGATGGTAATAAAAAGTGTTATAATTTAAATAGGGAACCTTTTAGTAGAGGATATATGAAGTTGTTGAAAATATTCAAGGTAAATTCCAATCTTCTCCTATTGAAATGATAGGTATTTTGTTTGATCATACAATTTCAATTTTGATTGACACTAGGGATACTTACTATTTTTGGCTCCTAGAATGTTTAAAAAATTGTCTATAAGAGATGGGATTATGTAAAATGCATGGTCAGTACAATATGAGAATGAATCAAAGGTTAAGGTTGACAAGTGTATAGTAGAAGCTGAGATCAGGTTACCTAAATTCACTATAATGGTGGATCTATATGATGTACCACTAGGATTATATGGGGTGATCATAAGAGTTAATTGGCTTATGGAGCATAAAGTTATGGTTGATTGCTATCTTAAGAAAGTAGAATGTTAATAATATTTTGGAAATCATACATAGCTTTAGGGTGAGAAAAGAGAGTTGAAACTTAGGTAAATTACTACAATTCAACTCAAGAAGGCTTAGAGAAAAGGATGTCAAACATTTATTATTAAAATAAATTAGGTGGAGGAATGTAAGTAACCATCCATTGAGGATTATCCTTTTATTAAGAACTTTTAGGATGTGTTTATGGAGGAATTATTAGAATTACCACCTAAACATGAGTTTGATTTCTTGATTGACACAATACATAGATATCAACCAAAATCCAATGCATCATACAAGATGACAGCTATAAAATTGGTGGAGTTAAAATCTCAACTTCAAGAGTTGTTATCAAAAGGGTTGATTCAAATGAGTGTGTCACCATGGGGTATACCAATGTTGTTTATCAAGAAGTATGGTACTCTTCACCTGTGTATTGATTATAAGATGTTGAAGAAGGTGACAATCAAGAATAGGTATATGTTACCTTGTATTGATGATCATTTTGATCATATGTAAGGGGAAATAATTAGTCTCTATGATTGATCTTTGAGGAGGGCATCATAAAATGAAAATATAAGATGAATATATTCCTAAAAAAACATTTAGAACTTAGTATGGTCACTATGATTTCATAATACTTCCTTTTGGGTTTAAAAATAAATTGGTAGCATTTATGAATCTCATGAACATTATGGTTAGGGATTATCTGGACCACTTTGTGTTAGTTTACCTAGATGGTAGCCTCATATATTCTAAGAATGAGGAAGAACATATTCCACATTTAGAGATAGTTTTGAAGTGGTTTTAGAAGCAAAATTATATGTAAAGTTGTCCAAATGTCCATTTTTCCAAAGGAAAGTACAATATTTAGGACACAAAATCTCCATGAGTGGGATTTCAGTTGATTCGATGAAGATAAGAGCCTTAATGGAATGGAGAAGGCATAAAAATATGCATAAGGTGAGAATTTTTATGGGATTAATAGTTAATTACATGAAGTTTGATCAAAATTTCATAAAGATAGATAACCCAATTACCTCTCTTTAGCATAAGAATCAAGGTTTTTTGGTTAGACAAAGGTGAGAAATCCTTTTAGGAGCTAAAAAAGAGGACCACTTTGGCACCTATGATAAGTGTTCCTAATCCTAATGGTTAGTTATCATTAATTATGGATGCATCTAGGGATGCACTTGGAGGATTTATTATGCAATATGGTTTAGTTTTAGCATACGAGTCCATCTAGCTTAAGCCTTATAAGATAAATTATGCCCCTCATGATATATAACATATGTAATAGTGCATGCATTACAAGTTTAAAGGTTTTATTTGTTGGGGAAACCATTTGATCTCAACATTGACAACTTTAGACTCAAGTATTCCTTTACCCAAATGAAATTGAATACACACTAGAGATATTGGTTAGAATTCTTATCTAATTGTGATTTTAATATTAACTATATCAAGGGAAAGGAAAATAAAGTTACAGATGCCCTAAGTCATAGAGGTTATATAGCAAATTTATCTATTATCAAGATTATTTTTTATGATTAGGTAATTGAATCTCTCTAGGAGATAAATTCTATGAGAAGGTTAAGAAATCATTATCAAAGGATGCTCAAAATCCAAATTTTATAGGATTCAAGTTGGAGATTGAAGGTATTTTGAGGTAAAACAATAAGATGTATGTACCTAATAGAGAGAATTTGAGGAACATGTTGCTAAAGGAATTAAATAATACCCCTTATTTAGGACATCCCAGAGTAACTAAGCTCATGGCTGAGCTAAGACCTCAATATTTCTGGAAAAGAACTAAAAAAGATATAGTGGATTTTATATCAAATTGTTTGGAATGTTATCATGTGAAGGCAAGCATGTGTATCTGTCAATATTGTTACATCCTTATGATATATCAGATTATAAGTAGAAGGTAATTAGAATGGGATTTGACCAAATTTTTCATTATCATGGAATCATCATGATATGATTTTGGTCATAGTTGACAAACTAACCAAGGTAACTCACTTCATACTAGGTATTTAAATTGATGGTGCACATATGCTTGTTAAGATATTTTTTTAAGTGGTGTACTAATTACATGGATTTACAAAAAATATCATTTATAATCAATATTTGAGAATGAATTCTATATTTTGGATGAATTTATATTCATTTCTAGGCATGTAGTTGAATTTTAGTACTACATATCACCAAAAAATAGATAGGTAAATAAAGTGAGTTAAGTAAGTTTTATAATATCCCCTTTGAATGTATAACATGATATTTTATTATTTTTTAGAATAATGGAGTTTTATTTATATTTAATAAATAGGTCTAGAGTGAAGTAAATTAGTAAATAATGTGCAATAATTAGGCCACTGATTTATGTAAATAGATTACATTTTTTGCCTTTTCTAAAAATTATAAAAAATGAGAGAAAATATGACCTAGATTATTATGAGCTATCTAGTCTAAGATAGGGCCTAATAATTTAGGTACAGGACTAGGATAGTGTCAAAAATAGGTTCCTAAACATTAATTTCTATTTGGACATGAGCATTAAAAGTGGGACACCCTATTGTTCAGTATTATAGTCCTTTTTTGGTGCTATTGTCTAGGTGATCTAAGTTTTTTGGGTTCTACTTAATAGGTCTATGTTACCCTGTCAGTGAAATATTGTAGCCTAAAAGTCTATAGAGCTCATTTTTCATCTATTTTAATCTTCAAATCCTTAAGATCTCTTTATGCTTGAACTTGATTGGAAAATTAGGAAAGAAAGAGAATGGGTTAGTGTGTAAGGGATACCTTAGACTTACTTCACACCTCATGTGTGGTCACACTGCCTATATACCAATACTTCAAGGAGGGATCAAGATAATATAGTTCTCCCATTAAAGTGATTGGTCCAATTATGTATGAAAATGCAACTAGTTGTGAGACTACATGTACTTCAGATGGCTAGGGACTGGTGTAAGGTTTTGAATAATCTCTAAATAATATTGGAAGGTTGTATGTAAATAATAGGTAAAAGTTTTTTAGTTTACTTTCTTTTATTCTTGATTCTCTCTTATAAATGAGTGTTAACCCTTCTAAATGGACTTGAAATTGCCTTTTATAAAGAACCTAATGATCATGGGTTAGATTAATTCACATTATGCTAACATGAATTAAGATAAGGATTCAAGAAAATATGACTGTTTGAACCAAATTTGCACTTGGACAACAATGTCAAAAATTAGACACCCTAGGTTTTAGCACTCCTATCCAAGTTTGGCACTATTATCTAGATGAAATGAGACCTAGGGGGATGGATGTAGGCCTAAAATATCTATTTGTGTCTATAAGGGTTAAGTTTTAAAGGTTGTGGATGACTAGGAATCGGTGAAAGAAAATCCTATAAAGGTTGTTCAAGCAAGAAGGAGGACCTATGGTTTGGGTGTCATTATCCACACTCAAGTAACCAAATTTTAATTTTTACATGACTATATTTACACCCCCCCTCCCGCCCCATTAATTATAGTGATGAAATAAATTAAAATACTAGGATAAAGGAAAAAATAAAAATCTTACTTGAACTTACCTACAAAGGTGAAGCCGATGAAGCTTATGTGATGCCATGTAATGCTAGATAGTGTATGTAAAGCACATTATGCAAGTGTAAATTTGTGAAATGAAAAAAGAGAAGATCATTTCTTATTATATGTGTTATAAAAAAATAACATACAAAACCTAAGTAAAATAAAAATGAAGAGAAAGGAATGAGTAAACCTCATTAAGTACGTAAACCAATACAAAATTTATTGTGATCCTGAGTAAGTCTAAGTAATGCTAGACTATTCTAGTTGATATTGTACCAAAATTTATATTATGAATGGAATTGAGTGTTCAATTCCATAAAAGTTTCTTAAGAATACAAAGGCTATCCCTTTGCCTCCATCATCACATATTGAGTGAATCTAGATGATCTTACATGTGATAATCAATGTTTGAACTATGTGTCTAATCCCTCTAAATAGGTGGCTCAAGAATATAAAGGTTGGCCCTTTGGCTCCATCATTTCCCCATGAAGTGAATCTATGAAGTGATACTAGTATAGATTACATGTCATATGTGATGGCTCATGGAACCCACAGATGTTCTAAAAAACTAAAAATGTGGCATGGATAGATGAATGTATGCTAGAAACTAGGCCACTCTTGGCCATTTTGAAAGATGAAGGTTAGGATTGTATGAAAGCCACTCTAAACATGATGTAATATGCTTATGTAAAAGCCAACTCAAGAACTCAAGTACTCAAGAAGTTAAACTTGTATGAAAATTCAACTTGATAATGTTGTCGACCACCTATAGATGGAGTAAGGTACACAACTATTGAGAATGTTTGGGTAATAAATTGAACTTGAAAACAAAAGAAGACTAATATGTTGCACAAATTATCCTAAATCACTAGTGTCTAGAACATGGATTCTGATATGGAAGTTATGTTAAGTGCCTAGTTTGAAATTGGAAGTGAGACCCATCATGCCACGTATGATACCCCATATATCTAGATTCCTTGAGAAAACTATACTAAAACTACTAATTCTGACTAATCTAGATGTGAAAAAACTATAGTTAATCTAAACTTTTTTCTTTACTAGAAAACTTGGGTGTTTTTCTACCTAAAAAAGAGCACCAAAATGAGGACACACTTGTGTTTTTCACTATTCATTTTCAGCACTATTTACCTATGCTAAAACTAATTGTTGACATAGAATTATCTTTATTTTTATATTCTATTCTAATTGATTTGACCTCTATATTCTGAACTAGGTGATCTAAATGCTGTTATTTTTACTACTATAATTTTTTATCTCTATGACAAAACCCCTATTTGTTTCCCCCTCTTCTAAGATTAAGAAGGATGAACCTGTAATGACTACCCTCAAAAGAAAAGATCCTTTCAAGTATGTTATGTTACATAGATACATGATATATTAAATATATTTCATAAGATATCTCTAGATATAACAATGTTTGAATTGAGATATTGTTAGATAAATAAGGGTATGCCTAGATAGATATAACAATGTAAAATCATGTGCAATATACTAAATTGGAACTAGAGATGTTAGATAATAGTTGTTATTTGTTCATTGTCAAGGAGGGATGGAGTATGATGTCCATCATGAAATCCAAGAAATCAAGGCAAATGCATGATATAGATCATGACATTGCAAACAAGGACAAACAGTCAAGTAACAAACATACAAAGTGAGAAGAAAGAAGCATACAAGGTTGGTCAAGGGGCAATGAAAACAAGGGATATGGGAACATGTCACTTAAACTAGAAAGCAAGCATATAATGCATGTTCAAATACCACATACACATAAATTTGAAATAAGTAAATAGTGGCATGAGGGCTATAGGCACATAGAAGAGTACAAGTAATGGACATTGATAAATGTCCAAAGGTACACACACGTGAATAAAAGCAAAGGACATTGGTAGATGTCCTAAGGCACACATAAGAAACAAAAATGGATTTGGAAATGTAATCTCATCTAGCTACATAAATCAAGAAAGGAAAGAATGTAAAAATTGGAAAGGTACAATCACATCTAACTAATCAAAGCAAGAGTGAAAGTATGAAAGACATGTTTAGTACAAGACTAGGTTTATGCTAAGAGATACATGAGTACTAGATACTAGTGAAATGTTGATATAGTAATCTATGTAATTTGGTAAGTAATGTACAATATTATTATAACTTAGAGTGTGTAGTGTAGGATTAACATAACCTAGATGGTGTTTTCATGTAGAAGATGCCCCTAGTGGGTATGTATATCATTGTGTGTCTCAAATGTAGAAGTAAGAATGCCCCCTTAATGGGTAAAGTGAAGCAATCAAGTAGTTGGATGTAATTGCAAACACCCAAAGAAGATCAAGTGAAGCAAGGTAATGCAGATAATAGAAAAACAATAGCATGAAATAAAAAATGTAAGTATGAGCATGATAGTAGTAATGTAAAACATGGATGATGCATACAATAAAATTTTTATTGGTATTATTGAATTATTTAAATGTTTTTATATTTTTAAATTTCATGACTTGTTTTTGTATTATTATATAAGCTATGTAAAATCAACAAAAATATATTATGTACAAGTAGACATGGATAGGATGATATGAATCGATGAGTCTCATGAGAGACTCCCTATCATGGTATCCTATATCAAGGAGTGGAATCATGCATGAATGTGAATCATGATGAAAATGTTGAGACTATGGCTTTGAAAGCTACATAGTCTATAGATTTTTCGACATCTCTGAAGTAGAAATTAACTATGGGGTCATGTTATAATTTTGATAAGTGGATGTAATTTTAGGACTCCTAGGGACCCATTTGGAAGTAGGAGATACTCTTTGAACATGTGATTTTTGTGTAGACCTATGAGATATCAATGAAACTACTCTAGGTGTGAAAATTTTATCTAGAAGCTATCTAGAATCCTAAAGCTATGGTAGTGTATGAACCCTTTGTACTAGCAATGGATGTGTCAATTGTGTCTAAATCTATACATTAGGAAAAACTATAACTAGCAAGGAAACTAAAACTAGCAGAGAAGTTGGAACTAGTGACTACAAAGTAGATGGCTCTAAAGTGGGTAGTGGTAATTCATATCAAACTCTACCAACTATAATAACCTGATTGGCATGAATGAATTTCATGGACATATGAATTTTAGATGGCACTACTTGAGTTTTTTGAATCCATGGGTTACCAAATAACAGATCAAAAACTCATGAACTAGGAACTATAGTGAAATGTGTGGTCACATGTATTGGACTAGTCTCCAAAAGAAGAACAATCTCACCCAAATAACTTTGTTGTGCTCAATGAATTTGTTGGTAATTGTATTTATCATGGTGATATCCTACTCTAAATAGCACAAATACTATAATAATGTAATGGTACACATGTTGACACTAGATCCATTATCGATGAGAACACTATGAATGGGCTAATTATGAATATTTGAAAAAGAGTGCATTATAATCTAAAGTATCCTCCATAATTTCTTGATCTTAGAAGGGTATCAAAGGTCTAGTTGGAACTCTAGACTCATACACACTAATCATACCACTCAAAGGATGTGACTCAATTGAAGGTGCCTGATATGTAATAAGTGGTGGATGTGGATGATATTCATGGTGAACCCCTGATGTGTCCCCTGTATCCTATTTTGAATTCTATGGAAATGGATCAAAGAATATTTTTAAAGCTTTATCATGTGTATGTTTTACTTGTAGAGGCTCAAATAAAGTGCCAAGATCAAGTAGGTTATCATCTATCCATTCATGCATCTTATGTTTCAAATTAATGCATCTATTTGTAGTGTGGCCTGGTGCCCTATGGTAATCACAAAATTCCTACTAATCATATCCCTTGGGAAGAGATTTGGTTAGATTAACTTCCCAAATAGGAGGGAGAGATATTATATTACAATCCAAAAGCTATTTTAAAACCCTAGCAAGAGGAATTGGAAGATGTGAGAAAGTACATCAAGGGGGTGATGATAAAACTATACATTGAGGTGGCTCTAAAGCTGCATTTACTATAGGTTGATTTTGGCCTTTTATATCATTAAAATTGACCTTGTATGGGACTTTTCTAATACTCTTATTATTTGTGTCTAAAATGATTGTATACTTGAGTTTTCCCATTGAAATGAGTTTCACTTCTCTTTCCTTTGGTGTATGACACAATTCAATCAAGGAAGATAATCACTTGAACATAATTGATTCATGAAGTGTTGATAGAAGACTCTATTTGAAGAGGTCTTATAACTCCTAATCTACTATGGGACTAGTCATCATAGCCAAGATGGTCTTATACCAAAGAGCATAGTCTGTGAGATGCTCATTTGGTCATTATTTCTATTGAGAAATTAGAGCATATGAAACCTTATCACCAAATTTAATGTTGAAGTGTGCTAATAACATGTTAGCTAAGGTATTGAATACATGAAATGACTAATTTGGTAGACTATAGAACTATTTTAAATAATTATACTTTAGGCTCCATGGAAATATCTTGGGAAGTAGCTAGTCATTAGGTACATAGTCAAAGCATGTTGCATGAAATGTTCTCAAGTGTGTCTCTAGATCACCATTGCCGTCATAAAGAGTAAGATTGGGTTAAATAAAACCTTATGGCAAGGGTGTAAAATCAATATGACATTTCAATGGTGTATGCATAAGAGAAAAAGAATCTAAAGCCTATGTAGGTCTAGTGGTACCTTGTTCAAGATGTAGCACCTTGGATTGAAGATATCTTATCCCTTTAACAAGGGCTACCACGTAAGGAGAAAGGGATGTACTAGCTATAACTAGTGGCATAGAGGTAGGTTGGGCTATTATAGGGGGTTATTGAAACATAATTTCTTATACAATGTTATTTTTGATTGGTTGCTCTATGGTTTGAGAAGATTGACCATTATTCACTTTTTTTTTGTTCCTCTTGTAGAAATCTAAGCATGTCATCTTATATATCTAGATGTTTTGTTGAGATTTCTTGAAGTTCTCTTTTATCAATTTCATCAAAACTAGTATATTGGGCTATTGTGAAAGTAGGAAATAAAATTATAATGTGTTTGAATGTTTTGAAATAAGTTTTAATAGGCAATGTGCAAGAAAAGGAAATTATTGAATATAAGACATGCAAAGTCCTAAAAATAGCTAATTGGAAATTTTGCAAAAAGGATATAGAGCTCCTAAACATGTAAGGTGATACCACAAGAAGTAAAATAGAAGATAATACATGTAACTAAGGATTTTTTAAGAACATTTATTCAAAATACTATGAATTTTTGAATTTAAAATTGGTTTTTTATGTTTGATATGTAGCTAAAAATCTAGAAAAATAATTAGAAAAGTACTGGAAAATAACTAGGAACTAGTTAATGCAACTAGGGATTTTTGAATGAATTTTTTTAAATTAATATGATAATTTTAAAAAAAATTGATATGAATGTATTGAAAATTTGTAGAATTTTCCCTTAAAATTTTAAGAAAAGTTAGAAAATATTTCTAAAATGACCAATATATTTTTCCTCATGTTTTGAATGTGTTTATAAGCAAAAGGAACCTCGTATGTGCAAACTAGGGTTTTTAAAAAATGTATGATAATTTTTCAATTAATTTATTAATTTTTATTTTTTAATATAGGAAATATTATGAAATTATGACAAAAATAAAAAATAATTTACCCTAGGGTTTCTAGGGTTTTTTTGTGTGAAATTTGAAGTTGGGTTCACCAAATATTTTATTATTTTTTAAAATAGTAGAGTTTTATTACTAATTAATAAATAGGTCTAGAGTGAATTAAATTAGTAAATAATGTGCAATAATTAATCCAATAATTTATTTAAATAAATTATATTTTTTCCTTTTCTAAAAATAGTAATAAATGAGAGAAAATATGACTTAGCTTATTCTGAGCTATTCAGTTTGAGATAGGACCTAAGAATTTGGGTATAAGACTAGGACAGTGTCATAAATAGGTTCCTAAACTTCATTTTATTCTTGGATAAGAGTGCCAAAAGTGGGACACCGTATTATTTGGTGGGGTAGTCCTTTTCCTACATTATTGTCTAGGTGATCTAGGTTTTTGGGTTATGCTCGGTATGTCTGTGTTACCTTGTCAGTGAAATATCAATGCCAAGAAGTCTTCAGAGCTTGATCTACATCTATTTTAATCTTAAAATCCCTAGGATATATTTGTGATTAAACTTGAATGGAAACTTGGGAAAGAGGGAAAAGGGGTTAGTTTGTAAAGGATATGTTGGATGTACTTCACACCCCATGTATGGGCACACTACCTACATATCAATACTCCGAGGAGGGATCAAGATAATGTAGTTATCCCATTGAAGTTATTGGTGAAATTTTTTATGAAAATGCAAATAGATGAAAAATTGGGTGTACTTTAGATGGCTAGGGACTAGGGTAAGGGATTGAATAATCTTGGAATAATATTACAATGTTATATGCAGAGAATAGGGAAAAGTGCTTGAGTATACTTGCTTGTATTCTTACTTCTCTCTTGTAAATGAGTGTCAAGCCTTCTAAATTTACTTTAAATGGCATTTTATATAGAACCTAAAGATCATGGGTTAAATGAATTCATGTTAGGTTAACATGAATTAAGATAAAGATTTAGGAAATTATGACCATTTAAACCAAATTTTCACTTGGACAATAATGCCAAAAATAGGACTCCCTAGGTTTTAGTGATCCTATCCAAGTTTTATGATGTTCTCTAAAGGGAATGAGACCTAGGGGGATGGATCTAGGCCTAAAATATATACCTGGTTCTATAAGGGTTAAGTCTAAAAGGTTGTGGATGACTAGGAATCAGTGAAAGAAAAGCTTATAAGGGTTGTGAAAGCAAGTAGGAGGACCTATGGATTGGGTGTCATTAGCCACACTCAAGTAACCAAATTTTGTATTTTACATGAGTACACATGGATCAACAATATAAGTGAGATGAGTATCTTCCATTAGTTGAGTTTACCTACAACAATGCATACTAATCAACATTGAAAATGTCTCCATTTGAGGAATTATATGGAATAAGGTTTAGAACATTGATTAGTTAGGAAATATTAGAAGATATAGTAGTATTAGGACATAAAATGATTATGGAAATGGATGACTAAGTTATAATAATTAGGCAAAGGTTGGCTAAGGCCAATGATAGATGAAAAAATTTATGCTAATTTGAAAAGAATAGAAATATTGTTTTCTATTGGAGATAAAGTATTTCTATGGGTTAAGCCTTAGAAAATCTTGATTAAGTTTAGTAAATCATGAATATTTCACCAAGATATGTGGGGCCCTTCAAGGTTTTTGGAGTGATCAATCCTGTAGCATATTTGATTACTTTGCCACTAGCTCTATCTCTCTTAGATAATTTTTTCCATGTGCCTTATCTTAAAAAGAATGTTATTGATCCTTCTATTCTATTGGGTTAGAATTATTTATAGTTTCTAGATCCTATGGTGGTCATAGTATAAATAGTTAGAATAATTAACAATATCATACTTGCTCTGTATAATAGAGAAGTGTCATAGTGTAAGGACTGATGGGACTAGTATTCTAAAGATAGTGCCACATAGGCTGATTGTGATGATTTTTATATGTTATTTCCACACTTGTTTACTTGATATTTTTGTTGGATGTTATTTAATTTTCTATTGAATAATGTTAAATTTCATAAATTATGTTGGAATAAGTGTCATCGGGATGATCACCAACTTTAGGGGGAAAGATGTTACATCCCGATTCCTCTCTATACTTGATAACATATTAATTATTAGACTTTATGGTTATTATTTGGATAATTACTATTTTGGTAAGATAGATTTTATATATTATGGAAATTTATATATTGTTTTTTCCATTCTTTTTAACTTGTTTAGTTAGTTGTACTTGTATGTTATGTATATGATGATCATGATTACCTAGTTCATTACAATAGCATATTATGGATTTTATCTTAATTCAAGATAACTAAATTTGATGTTCTAAGATAGATGCAGTATAGATTATGTCCCTCAAACTATGATGGAGGGAGAGCATCATCAGAGACGGTGGAGTAGATGAAGGCATTGATGGATGATATAATGAAAACTAGGAACCCTGCACACACCACAAATAGTATAATATGCTTCCAATCATTGTATTAGTTAGATAGCTTATATTTTATTTCAATTTTGATCATGTTTGATGCATTTGAATATGTTTGTGTGTTTTCAAGTGTAATATTTATAATTATTGTATTAATGTCTTATCTTATTTCATATGATTATGTTGCCTTAACTCATGCTTTGGAATCCATGAGTGTCCTTGCTATGATACAAAGTATAATATTCTATCTTGATAAGTGGTGTCTTATTTATAAGATATATTGATATAGATATAGGGGACTTAATTATTTTTTTGTTAATTGATTATTAAATTGACTAGGTTAGAAAGTGTGGGTTATAATGTAATTTAACATGATATTTGTATTGATTCAATGTTATATTGTTCTTATTATTATTATTATTATTATTATTATTATTATTATTATTATTTAAAATGTTTAAAGGATTATCATTATGTGGAAAGTTCATGATGTTAGGGTTTGTTTTGGAATTGATTTATATTAATCATGCCATTATGCAAAGCATAAACTTTGTTTGGTATTTGCATAGTAAAAATGTTGAGTCATAACTAGTCTACTACTAGTTGATTTTCATGCAAACACTTTTTTGACATACTCATTATGTATATAAAGAGTTTTGGTAGAGATAATGGAAGGTTTGTTACCATGAAATTATCATACAAAAAATAAAAAGGAGAGTAATTTATATTATGGGGTACACAATAGACATAAATGATAATGTGAAGGGTTTGATCTAGATTGGAGAAGGGCATCACCAGTTTGGTAGAGTTATGATTTCACTTACCATGTACATCTATTGATTAATTTCATACATTGTAATGTATGAAATAAATAAAATAAATTAGTAAATTATTTTTAATAATACTTCATATTTCATTGTTTGAATGTGTAAAAAAATAGGGTAATATACCTAGCACTGGGGTTGGATCAGCTATCCACAATTCTAAGTATATTACTCTCAAAACCCTATTCAATGTCTCTGCATACTTAATTGTTTGAAAATATAAAATACTAAGTTTTTTGCATATATATTATTTTGATTTCTTTGCAAAAACAATTTATGTATTTATAATGTAGAAATTATGTGTATGTTGTAAGGGTTAAATGTATATGAGAAAATAAAATAAGCCATGAAAATGTTTATAAATGACACTTAGATGGTGGAAACACTACATATGAAACCCTACATAAATTTGAGGGTAGATTGATTGTTAGTTTAGTATATATATAAATATTGTTTTAGGTTAGGATTGGTTTATTAAATGTAGTATTAAATCTTTTATATTCAATATATGCATTTTTATTTTAAATTAGGTCACATTTATGAAAACCCAAACTAGGGTATAGATAGATATGAAGGTTTGAATGATTTTAAATAATTATGGAATTGAAAACTATAATAAAAACCTTAGCTTTGAGGTTAGTCTAAGCCAAAAATTTATAAAGGACCAACCAATTATAAACCTATAGATATGTTAATTATTATTTTTTAATTTACTTCAAATGTAGGTTTTCCATCCTAAGCAAATTAATATTTAAGTTAGATTAATTATTCTTATAAAGATTATGAACAATAATAATAATTGAATGTATAAATATACATAGATATATAGATATATTTTATAGGCCATGAAAATGGTTTTCTATGACTTGTAGATATACATATATCTATCTATATGTATACTATGTTTAAGTTTTGGTTATTCTATTTACATATGAAAATGTGTGTATTCAGTGTTTTGAAGCTTAAGGAAACTCTAGTAGTTTTTGTTACTTGACTTGGTATTCATGTAGATATATTAAAGAGTTTTATTTTAATGTATTTGTGAGGGTAATCAAAATCTAAAATAAACATTATTGTTGTGTAAATCAAATATATATAATTATATTTGTATTAACGGAAAATGGAATGACTTCTCTCAACCTATTGATACATAAATGAATGTATTCATCCATATATATATTTAAATCAATTTTATTATATATAAAATTAGTTCTATTTAGGACTGTGTTCCATCCATAAATTATAAGATATGGTTAGTTGAATATAAATAAATAGAATGTAGACATACAATAGTTTATTCTCTGTGGGAATTTGGAAAGAATTTGATATAATTTTATGTTTTTTAGATGCATATAAAATTATATGTGATACTTAAGAATGAAAGACTAAGATTATTCTAACCTAAGTATACTGTGTACACGTGCATTATCAATTGGATAATTAAATAGGTCATACAATAAATTTGTGTAAGTGTATTTGATTACATGAATTAGTAGGGCTATATTTATAAACATAGTCGAGTGATCATATGATCATATATATATATATTAAGAATGAAAGACTAAGATTATTCTAACCTAAGTATATTGTGTACACATGTGCATTATCAATTGGATAATTAAATAGGTCATACAATAAATTTGTGTAAGTGTATTTGATTACTTGAATTAGTAGGGCTATATTTTTAAACATAGTCGAGTGATCATATTATATATATATATATATGGGGTACTTATAAATTGATGAAAGATTAGTTTGTCAAATAAAGTATACCATATATGAATATGCATATTCTATTATATGTTGAAGCATGCTATTTGATATAATAAAGATGTTTCAATGCATTTGTTTACCTAATTTATTAATGCTAAACTTAGAAGTGAATTAAATATATTCTAGAAGCTTTTAAATGTGTAGTATTGGAGAATTTTATATCATTCCATCTAGCATTGACTGGTTTATGAATAGTTTAGTTATGCATTTAAGAAATAGAAATAAAGGTGGTTGATGATTGAGCTATTAATTATTGATATGATTGTATAGATATCTAAATCCTACCCAAGTGGTATGATTATTTTTATGTTTAAAACTTACTTGAATTTTTTGAATGTTTCAAAATCTGTTTACATAGGTGATAACATGCAATAATTAAATTAGATGACTGGAACTATGATGTTACATTTTATAAATTAAATGCAATTATTTGAGACTTTCTTGTATTATCACATAGTGTAGATGTGAGTAGAGAACTACTCATTTTTAAATCTATTAGTTTTAATATTTTAAATATATTAACCAATATGGTATTAATGACCCTAAATAAGTGAGTGAGATGGATTCCACTTACTTAATTAGTGTCATTAATACATAGATAAGGTGTAATATAATTCAGTGGTGTGTATGAAATTGACAAACCCTTGAGATCAAATAACTATAATAAAACATTGGTCAATGTAGTGTCTATGGTTAAACATTATCATTTTATTAGTTTGATTTAGTTTACATGTCTTGTATGATATCATTTTATAATTGGTTTCTTTAGGATATCCTACATGTAATAGTTATCTTAAAACACATGGGTTCTAGTTGTCACTCTTTATTCTTGAACCATCATTATCTACCCATTCATGAAGGGAGAGTCAGTCCCTTGTTGGGAGATTGTGTAGGGCATTAATGGTCTGTGTTTGGTGTGGAAAAACACTCAAATGATGATCTCCTTTTCCTCAGCATTAATTCAATAGAGACTAAACTCATGATTTCTTATGGATGATTTGAGTTTGATGGGTTTCTCATACTCCACGGAACATTGTATCATTTTAAATTATTATTAATCCTTGTATTATGTAAAAATTTACTTTTATTTATAATAAAACATTACAATAATTGATTGTAATTTTATATCAGTAGTGGCTAAATTGTAAATCTACATTTATGATCTAAATACAATGTTTATTTTTATAATCAAACTATACATGATTATGTGATAATTAGCTAAATAGGATATTTCTATACCTTGGCTATGATTAACTTAAAACTAATGTATTTAGTTAAATATCATTGTGTTATGGTTTTAGTATAATGGAATCTATACATTGAATTTGTGTAAATATTTAGGAAAATTACCTTATTCTAGTAAAACCCAATGGTTGTTACATAGATTGGATTCAACCCTAGTCAAATTATGACCTAGAAAATTGAAATTCTTGGCTTGTTCATCTATTAATGCAAAAAAATTGAAAACAATTCATAAAATCCAAAAATACACTAAGCAAGATTAATTAAAAAGAAAATATAAAATGTGTTGCTTAATAAAAAAATTCAAGCTAAATTAGTGAATTACATTTATCTGAAAAAGGATTTTTTTCAAAAAATATGAATTCAAAGTCAAGGGATCTAATAAAATGTTTTACTAATTCCTAAAATTCAAGAAAAGGTGACTCACAACCTCATAAATATCTTTTATGAGTTTTCATGGCTCATAAATATAAAAAATGAGTTGTCAAGCCTTAATAATTATTTTAACCCAACCCAGGGGTAATCTAACTTAACCTAGGTTATTTTAGACTCAACTAAATTTAGAACTAAACCTAACCTCCTTAGGGATAGAGTTAGTTTTGAGACCTATAAATATAAGTTCCCTCACACTACCATAACAAAATTTTGTGTGTAAGGTTATTTCATAGGAATACCTTCAAAAAGCTATCAAAGCAATATTATAATGAAAAATTTATATCAATATTCACACCAAACCAATCCAATCCAAGAAATTCAACATGTGGCCATTGGATAAGTGATACCAATATGGAGAAAGAATTTATGAAAGTCTTTAATGCCATATATTGAGTATGAACATATTTTATGCTAATAAGTGGACACTAATTTTAATAGGGATGTAAAATAGTTGTATGTTTTTATTTCTTATTTTTAATTTTTTACATTGTGTTATGATCCCCCTAGTACTTAAGAAAGAGTGGTTTAGTTTCATTGCATTGTTATAATTGAATTTTATATATATTCATTAATAAGGAAGTAATGAGTTTTGTGTGCTCTTTAGGTTCCTAAGATACACATACTACCATAATAAGTGATTGTGGTCAAAAGGTCATAGTACATGCATATGGGTGACACCTTATACCACCCAGTTGACACTCATGTTTGGATTGGAATGGTAATACTTGATGTAGGTCACAATTAATTAAACATATCAATACATTTCCTTCTTGTATGAAGAAAACACAACCAAAATTTAGGATAATGGTAATGGTACCCACCAAAATGAAATATACATACATACATACATACATACATACATACATATATATATATATATATATATATATATATATTTATATATATATATATATATTTATATATATATATACATATATATATATATACATATATATATATATATATACATATATATATATATATACATATATATATATATATATACATATATATATACATATACATATATATATACACACACATATATATATATATATATATATATATATATATATATATATATATCAAGGACAAGCCCAGAGATATTGATGTTCATCTCAACAAATGCAAGCTACTTAAAATTTTATGAGCACTAATTTAAAATATTTAAAAAAAATAGAAAAGTAAAATATTTATAATGTTCAAACCATTAAAAATATTTTAAAAAAATCATGAGCTAAGCATGACATGATTACTAGATTACACAATTTACATATGCTATTTTGCACATGTATGGTATATGATGTATTATTTTCATACAGATAAATTTAATGGTAATAAATGTGATGCATAACATATAGGTTACACATGAATGTATAAATGTTATATTTTCCTCTATCTAGTGGCCATGTCAATATTTGGGGTAAATTATTCGATAGGTTTGAATATCACAGGTTACATATTTATATGACCTTTATACAATGTTGATATATATATATATATATAGACACACACACTTATATATATATATACACACACACACACACATATATGTACATATATATATATATATACATAAATATACATAAACATATATATATATATACATACATATACATATACATATATATACATATATATACATATGTATACATATATATATATATATAGATATATATATATATATATATGTATATATATATATATATATATATGTATATATATATATATACATGTATGTAATATATATATATATATATATATATATATGTATATATATAACTTATTGTTTAAACGTAAAAATCTAGGCTTGGGTATATATGGTTAAGAATATATAAATTAATTAGCATAAAGGTGATAAGTAGATCTATAGTAGGCTTATTAATTTCAAAATTTATATAGAACATATACTAAATTTATTTTTCCATAATATACTAAAAATGTAGAGTTAGGATAAATATTTTCATGAAAAAAAGTACTTAGCATATTTTGATGCTAATAAAGATATGGATCTAGAAAAATCATGAAATAGACTGAGAGAGTATTCTATAATTACTCACCACATTTTGTATTTAGTACATGTTAAGGTCAACATACACCCATTTCTGAAAAATGGGGACCCTGTGTTAAATATTACAAATTTATGCCCTAAATTTGAAAATTCATTTTATCGAAGTGTTATTATCATGTCTACACTTTATCTTTATTTAAAAATCATCTACACCTGATCTGGTTGGCATGTTTGTTCATCATTCTGATCCAATTTTGCCTAAAGTTGTTAGCACTTGATCTTTATGTTACAAGTCACAACTCCATTAGAGTCCTTTTGGAATGAGAAATATAAGGGTTTTATGATTTAACTATGATTTTATCTTTTACTATCCTTTGTCCTATTGAAATCAAGTTAAAATCATATCTAATCAGCTTACAACCCTAATCTTAAATACCCTAGCTCATGTCCTCCTTTCAAATTCAATTGGTGGTAAGTTTTGTTTAAATTTACGTGAGAACAATTATCATGAAATGGAATTAGTTTAATTTTTATCCTAAGGCTTATTTGTTTTTCTCACCATGACCAAAACTTAGGCTAAAATTCTTATGCTTGGTCTCTTTTATGTCTCGTGACCCCTTTGTCCCCTTTTATCCTAGTTGGTCTAAATAAACACATGGTCCCTTTGTTATAAATATTAGCCTAAAGCCTTACCCTAAGGTTTATTATATTTATTAATACAATAAAAAACTTATTCTAAGACTTTATTCTGACTTTTAATATGTGAGGTCCCTTTTAGTATGTCCCTAACTTAGATTAAGACATAACTTAAAGATTTATTAATATGAATAAAAACATTATGTTTAAAACTTATCTTAATATTTTTATCCTAAGTTCTTTATATATATTCTTGATTCTGATTTAAACATTATGTTTTTCCACAATATCAATGACCCTCATTCACTTAGGAAAAGTTAATCAAATGATGCAGGATCAAAATGGGAAACTAAGACCAAGAACCAATCTCGCTCAACCCCATTGATCATAATTGGATGGTGAACATTTGATTAGATGGGGAAGATATAATGATACATAATCTAAATTAAAAAGATATTAGGTTACAAAAGATCCATGAGAGTGATGGTGTCACCATAATGGGAGCCTAGTAAAAATATATAATGACTTGTGGGAAAAGTAGGGTCAATAAGTCAATAAAATAGAATCCCCATGGGGCTACCATGTGGAACACACCTAAATCAGAGAGAACTTGGAAGCGATAAGTGGCAAGCTTAGCAAAGATTACCTAGGGGGTTTTCAAAGATTAATAGTCATACATACATCAAATGATGCATGTGAAAATATCAATTTTAAGATATCCATTTAGATCCAAATAATCCAAAGATATATAGACCACATTGATTCAAATAAATAGATCTAACGATGTGAGATTAAAGACAAATTTTCAAAGGAAACAATCATATTTTTTAACAGTGATGAGTAAGATGCCATGAAAGTGCCATGGTAATCTAATAATGATTCCACATAAGCAAAACATGTTAAATATAAAGATTTTATGGACCTATAGGATATAGAAGTATAAATAAGCAAGTCTGAATGCAAATTTGAACCATGAAACTTGTGATTTAAGCTCATAGATGTCATTATAGAAATGTTAAAACCTTAAAAATGAATTAAACACATAAAAAATCCATAGTTTGGCCCTGTATTCACCATAATTGAGCCTAGGGGAACTAAATGGTCACCTGTATGAAGATAATTAGATCTAGAGTCCACTAGTGAGCAATTTAAAATATTTTTCAGTAATTAGGCGACCTATCCAATGACCTCAATCAATTTGAAGATATGACAATGCATTTATTGGATAGCTTAGTCAAAGACCCTACTATAATTGGTCTTTTTGGTCTAATTACAAATAATGAAATCAAATTAAAGAGCTTCCTAATTTATGAAATTGGTAGGGCACCAAAACATAGGTGAGATTATTGCTAACAATGATAGGATCATGGATATGATTATAACCACAAAATAAATAGTTAATAAAGTCAATAGGGAGGCATCATAAAGAGTGTATAAAGTTCACAAGAGATTAGTAGATCAGATGAAGGAGATATTTATGAGACCATTTGTTGACCTTGAGCTAATTAAAGAACAACATTCTAGAATGAAGATTCTACTAAAGAAACAAAATTGCAATAGAGTGTTCTCAAAATTAGATTAAGTGACTTAATAATATTATTCATATAGCTAAGCATTGTATATTTTGAAAATGCAATATTATGTTTGTAAATTCATGTGCATCTTATAGAACACATTGCTTATAGATCAATCCATTGAACAAATTCTAGAGTATTCTAGAATATTTGTAGAAAGGATAGTTTTCCTAATACTTGTAATTTTTTAATTAGATATGACTGAATGACATACTTCATTGCATTCTATAAAAGGAGTATTTTCAATTGTAAAAAGGAGGGATTTATTAGATTAAAAATCCAATTTTAACTTTTGAGCAATTATTATAAATAAGGAATTTTGCAAAGTTTGTCCAAATTTGCTTGTGTCTTTTGTTATTTTGTCTTCTCTCTCACTTTTTTATTCTATTTTCCATATTTGAATGGTTCTTGTGAGTTATTAGTTTGTACATTTGAATGTAGAGTTTTTAACTTATTCCCATGCTAGGTTAATTGAAACACCTTAGGTTCATTTCATTATCTTAGTCTTCTTGCATTTGGGCTAATGTTGTTTGCTTGTAGGGGTAAATATTTAAATTGACTTGGTTCTTGTTTTCATTATTTTATACCATTCTTAGATGTTTGCCCTATGTGTGATATGATTTGATCTTATATTATTTCATATCATACATTGGTTAAGTGCATTCCTAGAGGTTGTTTAAACATTTTCATAGTGTTTGTAATGAACATCAACAACATCTCTTCTCTGCCCTACCTTTCCTTTTCCTCATTATTAACCAAATCACTTTAGCTTAATTTTCATTATGAGTACCCATCTTAGATTAGTTTTTATATTAATTATTGATCATAATTCATATTCCTTAGCATAACATACTTCATAATCTTCATAAACTAACTATTAGTCCATGGTGGCTCCCAACCAACAAACATTATAAATATTATGAAACAACACACTTGTTTTTACTCTATTCAATCATAGATAATAGTATTATCACAACCTATAAATCATGCACTGAATTCCTATAGTTTTCAAATGATAAGTTTTCTTAAACACTCTAGGCATCTATGATACATATTCAGTGATCAACAAGAGGAGCTTCATTGGAGCTAGAAGGAGGGCCTAGTTAGATCTTTGTAGATTTAAAGTATAGTTGCTCATTCTTGTGAATTGTGTTCAAATATTGGTGTAAACTTTTAAAATTTATGTCAATCCTTGCTTAATTGTGTAAAGATCATTGATATTTATGGTCTTTTACATATCTTTGTGTTTCCTTTAGACAAAGATCAATGTTCTTTGAAGGTATATGCTTAATTATGGTAAAGATAGATTAAGATTTGTCAATTCAATAGCTTTTAGGTTAGTTATAGCTATTTTCATCAAATGTTGATAGATCCTTTGATAATTTGACTTTATTTGAGCTTAAAAATGTAAATATCAAACATACTTATGTATTTGGATACATCTTTGAGATAAATTAGTTGAATATTGTTGTCCTTTGTCATCTTTTATATAAATCCCTACAAAATTTGCTTAATGTGCAAGTCTAATCATTATTCCCTACAAAGATAAGACTAACACATCATATTTGAAATAGGAATCAAATCTCATAAGATGGAATTACCTAGAATTATGATAAAGTCACATTTAGAGACCAAAGAACCTTTGCTTTCATTAGAAGTTCATAAGATAACTAGGTGAGATAAAGGTAAGCACAAGATTTAAAAGTATTTGTTGACATCACCAATTGAGAATAATCCTATCTTCAATCCCTATCAATGTATGGCTTATCTAGGTGGTTATTCAATAAATGTGCCAAGTGTGGTACATGACCTTCCTCGTAATCATAAAAAATATTTTCCAAAATTTAGTCCTGGTGGTATTATAACTACTAAAGAAAACATTAAGACTTTTAAAGATACTTTAAGATTGTTGAAATTGACTCATGAATATGTAGCATGTAAAATACTACCTTTTACTTTTAAATATGTTGCATATGAATTGTTTTTAAACCTTAATGAAAACTACATTACTAATTGGGTTGATTTTAAAAATGTTTTCATTGATCAATTTGGTAAAATAATTATTCCTTGTGTTCTATACCATAAATTCACCACAATGAAAAGGGGTGTAATTGATCCCATAAGATCCTTTAATTCTAGTTTCTATAAATTTTTTAATAGGACCATAACTCCTTACATACCCAATTAGGCTTTAGCCTTGGAAATCTATACAGATGCCCTAGATCCTATGACTTCTATGTTTATAAAGAGAGTTGTTGGGCCCATGAACACATTAACTTTAGTTTATGTCAAGGTTATGATCATTAATGACCAGATGCAACCCCAAGGACAATTGGCATACTCCATTCCTAATGTCAATTCAAATTTACCCATTTTTCATGTTATTCCCAATTTTAACCAAAATATTCTTACCCTAAACTAACTTCCTATATTAAACCATTGAGGCATGCACATCCTACTCAAAACTTGGGATTTATAAACAATACTACCAATAGATATAATCCATTGGATCAAAAATATTTAATGCCTACAATCAATTCTAATACTCAAGTTCATAATTATGAGGGCCCAAAAAATGAGAGTGACTCTATCCTTAAGATGGTTCAAAAGCTTAGCATTGACTTCCTTCAATTACAAAAGTAGGTAAGTAATACTGGAGAGATCTCTAGTATGAATTTCTATTTTAAAAGGTTTAATAGGTCCACTAACATATTTTAAAATGATAGTTATCAAACAAAAATAATAATGAGCCATCTACTAGAAATAATGTGCTTGGTATAAATCTTATTGGTGTTACTTTACTTGACTATTATAGAGTTCATTAGACTTAAAAACCATAGGGAAATAGATTATGTTGATTTTTTTAATTATTTTAAAGCCTTCCAAGAAGAATTAGATACTTTTGAAGTTTTCCCTAATAAGGATTGTGATGTATGTGCATTTGGTTCTTTAAGGTCATCTAGATCTACTAATTCAACTCTCATGGTAGAGATATTTGAGTTCCCTTTCCAAGAGAACAATGAGTCTGAGGATATTCCTAAAGAGATTCATGATTTTCATAATTTTTTTAAGAAGACTTATCCTCTAAGAAATAGGGACTAGAAGTAACCATTAATGAATTCAACTCCTCCAAATAACTTTGAGACTCATCCTAATACTACATCAGATAACAATCCATAGCCTCCTAAGGGAAGTAATTCTAAACCCAATGTTGATACATATTATTATTCTAATAAGATTTGGTATACCATAGTAAAGAACATGAAAAATATCAAATCTAACATTACCTTACATGATTTGACACAAATTACTGAATATAGGGATCTTTAATTGGAATATTTTTCTAATAAGTTAGGTAAGTCTCAAAAGTCTACACATGCTAATGTTGTAATACACAAAATTAAGGTAGATGCTCCTCCTTTCCTAATTATAGTCAAGATATTTAGTAAGAACCTATATAATTATTTTTTAGACTCTGGTGCATATTCAAACATTATGCCTAAGGGTATTTGTGAGAAATTAAGCTTAACTCTCACTAAATATGATGCAATTTTAACTTACTTAGATAAGTCAAGAGTCAAAGTGATTGGTGAGTTGTTAAATGTTCACATGTATATTACCTCATAGTAAAGGATCCAAAATTTCATTGATATCCAAGTAGTAGACATCCCTAATGATTATTGGACATTTTTGAATAGAGACTGGACTAGGAGCTTGAACGGGTATATGTCAATAGATTGTTCACATATGTGGTTGCATTGGAAAGGAGTCCCAAACCAAATCAAGATAGAAACAAAGCCTAAAATTAAGCATATGTTCACTAAGTATAGTGAAATCAATGAAAGGTTCAACATGGTTAACTCAGATGTTGGTTTTTACTCACTTAACACCACAAAGGTGTTACTCAAACTTTTCATGCTATGCCCAGATTGTGGAAGCTTTATTTTCATGGTGCGAGATAGAATTCAATTTTTGGAGTAGGAGTGGTATTAATCAATCCCATTAGGAAAGAATAAAATGCCTCTTATAAAATTTAGTAACCATATACCAATAATTTGGATGAGTATGAAGCACTTATACTTGGATTATAATTTGTAATCAAACATGAGGCCTAGGAACTATTAATTTTTGGTAATTCTGAATTAGTGGTTAATGAGGTCAAGAGTAAATATCAATGAAATTTATCCTATCTCAAGAAGTATAAATTTAGAGTGTGGGACTTAATTCAATGTTTTGATGTTTTTAACATTGTGTCAATCCATAAGGAAGAAAATATGATTATTGATTAACTTGCTTCAATTTTGGCCAACCTTATGCCCAATCAAAGTTCCAAGTTATAAATCCTTAAAATTGAATTAATCTTATGTTCCTCAATGCTTGATAATGTAAACCAATTATAGGCATTCAGTGATGAACAATAGATCATAGACTTAATGACTAGTTTACAAGTGTTTGAGGGTCATATTAGTGATGAATATAGTATTCTTGATGATGAGAACATTGAAGGCAAGCTCGAAGACAAGGTCATTCAGTTGAATGATAATAAGATCTCCAAAGGAATGATAGCCTTACAAAGACTCTTTGATTTTGATAGATTAGCTGAGGCTACAAAGATTCCCAAAGTAAGTGGGAAAGATTATAATGTAATTGATCTTAGACTTCAAATTCAACCTTAGCTAGTTAATATTAGTGCAGCCTATACAAGAATTGAGTCCAAAAGATCCAAAGAAAATCTGACCAAATATAAAGATATCATAGCCTAGTATTATGATGACCTAAAGATCTTTGATCTAAATGTCATAACTCATACCATACCTTTAAAATAAAATTGTAAACTTTCTAGATAAAATCACAGGATTGTCAACCTAGACTTAGAACCACTAATATACAAAGAGGTCAAGAAGCTCTTAAATTCCAAGATTGTATTTCCCATTATCCATTCCATTTAGGTTACTAATTTAGTCCTAGACATAAATAAAAATGTTGAAATTAGACTTTGCATTTATTTTATAAATCTAAATAGAGAATATGAGAAAGATAATTACCCCTACCTTCTCTTGACCAAGTGATACAAATAATTTCTAGTTCTTCCATGGTTTCCTTTCTTGATAGTTTTTAGGGTATAAACAAGTGCTGGTGAACCAAGAGGATATGATGAAGATTGTTTTTACTACTAAGTGGGGCACATTTTCCTACTATAAAATGCCTTTTGGACTTATAAATGTAGGAGCCATCTTTCAAAGGGCTATGGATCAAGATTTCTAGGGTCTTATAGGTAAGTACATTATCATATACATGGATGAACTGACTTTATTTTCTAAAAATAGGGAGGATGATATTATGCACCTATAATAGGTATTTGAAAGATGTAGAAGGTATGGGATTTATCTCAACCCAAAGAAAATTATTTTCTACTTTTCTGAGGGAAAACTACTAGGACATGTTATCATTAAAGAGGGAATATCTATAGACCTAGATATGTTGAATAAAGAGGCTAAGACCACTTGGAATGAAGAGACAAAGAAGGATTTAAAAGTCATCAAAAAGGTAATTAGATAATCCTATGTACTAATAATTCTAGACTTCATTAAAGATTTTTATCTTTACTCTTTTGCTTTAGATCATAAAATAGATATGTTTCTAACTCAAAAGATATATGGATGTGACTATTGAGTGGCTTTTATGAGCACTAACCTTAAAAACACTAAGTTGAACTACTCTTTGATTGAAAAATAAACATGTGATTTAGTCAAGGTGGTGAAAAAATTTATGAATTATATCCTTATAAATAAGGTACATGCCATTTTACCAGACCCTACCACTAAGCTCATGCTAAGTCAAAATAAAATAGGAGAAAAGAAAGGTAAGTGGATGTCTATGCTCCAAAAATATGGCATTAATATGAAGACTTCCAAACTGGTAAGGTGTTAGGGTCTAATTCAATTGATTGCCAATAATAACCCCAAGTTAAGTGTTATGTAGGTAAAGCAACAAAGTTTTATACATAATGATTGGTATTATCCCATTATCCGCTTACTAATCAATGGTTGTTATCCTACAAGGTTAAGTAAAGAATAAAGAAGAGCTCTAAGATTCAAGGCTGCTCACTTTATTATCAAGGATGGATTGATGTATATGAAGAAATTTTAGGGAATTTAATTGAGATGCATCTCTAAGAGTGAAGTAGTTGAGATCATGAACACCTTCCATGAAAAAATGGGAAGTGGACATCTATATGGAAGGAATACAACACATAAAAGATTAAGGGTTGGTTACTACTATCCTAAAATCTTTAAGGATGCTCAATAACATGTAAGAGAGTACCACTCATGTCAAGCCTTCAACATTAGAGATCCTAATGCAGCCATGCCACTAAGACCAATAATGATTGATAAACCCATTGCCCAGTGGGGTATGTATTTTATGGGGGTCATTAGACTTAATTCCTCTGATGGTCACAAGTACATTTTGATTGCAATTGACTACTACACTAGATGGATTGAATTAGTGGAAACTAAATATTGTAAGATTGAAGAGGTGATAAAAATTTTAGAATAAAACATATTCACTAGGTTTGGGACACTTGTATCTCTAGTATGTGATAATAGATGTACTTTTATATCTATATAGATGACATAATGGGCATATGACAATAAAATCATCCTTAATTTCATGTCAAACCATTATCCTCAAGATAATGGATTACTTGAATCAACAAATAAGAACTTGATGAAGACTATAAAGAAATCTACAACTAATAAACCTAGAACATGACATAAGTTTCTTAAGTATGCCCTTTGGGTAGATAGAACTAGAATCAAACAAGCTCTCGAAGTATCACCATTATTGGTATTTTATGTATAAGAACCCACTTTCCCCATGACCCTCAAACTACCAACATACAATTTCATATAAGAGTAAATGGAGAAGGACCAAGAATTTACAAGTTCAAGGTTGTTGGATATCATACAAATGGAGGATGTGAGAGAAGAGGCTTTTACCAATTTTATTAGACACCAAACCAAAGTCAAGAGGTGGTTTGATAAGTACTAAAAAATAAAGGTGTTCAAGTAAAGATACTTATTTATTATTTGGGACAAGGCATATGAGCCTAAGGGTAAACATGGGAAGTTCACACCTTTGTGGATAGGTTCCTACCAGATAACAGAGATACTTGGAGACAACACCTTTAAGCTAAACAACTTACAAGGAGTAGAGTAACACTAACCACTAATATGTAATACCTCAAAAATTAATTCTCTATTATCCCACTTGGATTCTTCATGGATTGACTATAAGACTAGTTATCATTAGTTTAGGTAAGCTAGATTAGTTTATTTTTATTCTTTTCTTCTGATCCCTTGTTTGTACATATGCTTGTATATATTTGTTTACTCTTTTATTTGATTTTTGTTTGGTGTGTCTACTTTCTTTGATTTTTTATTTTCTTTTAATAAGTATTTT
Organism: Torreya grandis; assembly: GCA_037957365.1. Classification (NCBI taxonomy): domain Eukaryota; kingdom Viridiplantae; phylum Streptophyta; class Pinopsida; order Cupressales; family Taxaceae; genus Torreya; species Torreya grandis. Next base: position 490,455 of record JARHVA010003389.1, read on the forward strand.
TGGATAGCCCTTAGCTTGAAATGTATTTGTGCACTCAAAAGGAACCCCATAGTTCATAAATGCATAAATGTTTACCCAACATTGATTGATCATGGATTATTAAAATATGATCTTAATGTTATAGGTTAGAGAAACTAGTAAATAATAATGAATAGGTTAGTTATTCCTTAAGATTATGAAAAAAAATATCTTGGTTTGGGTCTAAGAAGGATTGCACATGTAGGATGAAAGACTAGATTATTAGGATACAATCATGCTTACACTTAAAAATATTAATTGCCTGAGATAAAATTTACATCCAAGGTTGATTGTTTGAAGATAAAACACTTGACCAAATCCATAAACCTAGATAACATGGTTCCCAACCTTTGATAAAAAGCTAAAATAGCTTGAAAAATACAAAAAATAATAACCTTATAATGAATTTCAATATCTTTCTGAGCTAAGGTGATTCTAGAAATATCAAGGTTTTGTGATTTAATGATTATTTGATATTTTACTATACTTTGGCCTATTGAAATGAAGTTGAACTCATGTTTGATCAGCTTAAACCCTAATACCTAATACCCTATCTCATGTCCTCTTTTTGAATTCAAGTGGTGGGTAATTTTGTTTAAATTTGAGTGAGAATAATTATCATGTCATGGAAGTAGTTTAATTATTATCTTAAGTCTTAGTTGTGTTTTTCTATAAGACCAAACCTTATGTTAAAAATATTATGCTTGGTCTCTTTTAAGTCCCATGACCCCTTTGTCCCCTTTTATCCTAGCTCAGTCTAAATAAACACATGATCCATTTGTTATAAAGCTTAGCCTAAAGCCTTACCCTAGGGTTTATCATATTTATTAATACAATAAAAACCTTACTCTAAGACTTTATGCTATGAATTTTACTATGTGGGGTCCCTTTTATTATGTCCCTAACATAGCTTAAATATTTATTCATATTTATTAATATGAATAAAAGTAATATGTTTAGAACTTATCCTAATCTTTTTATCTTAAGTTATTTATATATATTCACAAGACTAAATAAAACATTGTGTTTGTCTATAGGATCAATGATCCTCATTTACCTAGGAAAATTTAGTCTAATGGGACAAGATCAAAGTAGGAAACTAAGCATAGGAACCGATCTCACTCAATCTTATGGATTACAATAGGATAGTGTGAATTTGATCAAATGGGGAAGATCTAATGACACATAGTCTAAGTTGAAAAGTTTGTAGGTTCCAAGAGCTCCATGAGAGTGATAGGTGTCACCATCATGAGATCCCAGTATAAAAATCTAATGGCCCATGTGAAGAACCAATTTCAACAAGATAATATCACAAAAGCCCTATAGAGCTACCAAGTAGCACATGCATGAAGTAGACTGAACATGGAATTGATAAGTGACAAGCTCAAAAAAGAGTCCTAAGGAGGTGTTCAAATATTTATGGTTTTTTAGATGTCAAATATGTTCATTTAGATGTCAAATGATGGGCATGAAGATGTCAATTTTAAGATAACCATTTTGATGCAAATAATCCAAAGATCTACAAACTGCATTGATTCATAAAAATAGATCCAATGGTATGAGATCAAAGCTAAATTTTCAAAGGAAATAATCATATTTTTGAATAGTGATGAGTAGGATGCCATAAAAGTGTCATGGTAATGCCATGATGATGCCATGTAAGCAAAACATGCTAAATCTAAATATTTCATGGACCTATGAGAGATAGAAGTATAAATAAGCAAGTTTGAATATAAATTTAAATCATGGAATTTGTGATTTGAGCTTAAAAATGCCATTAAAGCACTGTTAAAACCTTAAAAAGGCCCTAATAACATACAAATTCCATAGTTTTTCCTTGTATTCACCATAATTGGGTCAAGGGGAACTAAATGGTAACTTGTGCAAAGATAATTCAATCTAGAGTCAACTAGTGAACAATTTAAAAGATTTCATATCAATTTGAGGACCTCTCTAATGACATCGAGTAACTTGAAGATATAATAATGCATGTATTAGATAACTTATTCAATGAACCTACTACACTTGATCTAAATGGTCTAATTATAGATGATGAGATCAAATGAAAGAGCTTCCCAGTTTATGAAATTGGTAAGGCAAAAAAAGCATAGGAAAGATTGTTTTTGAAAATTATAGGAACATGGATATTATTGTAACTACAAAAGTAATAGTTAGGAAAGTTAGAAGCATTAGGGAGGCATCAAATAGAGTGGATAAATTTCACAAGAGCTTAGCAAATCAAATGAAGTAGATCTTCATGAAACCAGTTATTGATTGATCTAGAGGTCAACTCAATAAACATCCTAAAGAATATCAAAACTACATCATTGTTGAGAGCTCACTAAGAACTTTCCAATGATATGTGGAACATAGAAAATATATATCATATGCTCCTTGTACAGATGGTCAAAGTTTTAGTCACATTGGTCAACAATGGTAAAATTTGGTCAAATTTAAAAAAATGACCATTATGGAATGATTTGAGAGTAGTTCCATGGTAAAGAGATTGATGAGAGATTTCTATCACAATTTATGATTTATGAATTGGATATCATATATGAAAGATATGGTCGATCAAAGTTATGGTAAAACCTGGTCAACAAGGTGATGTGGCAAATTTGGACTAATAAGAATGTGACATGTGGAAGTCAGTTCATCCAAAAATAATGGGTTTTAATCATGTCTTTGATAGGTGATATTCAATAATTGGTAAAAAATTTTAGGTTTGAATGAAATATCTAGTTGGATATCGACAAGTGGCATAATGAGTGGTTGACAAGTGGCATGGTGAGAGGTCAACAAGTGGCATGGTAAGATTGGACCACATGGTGGGTCCTCAAGCCACCATGTGGATTGCCACTATCCAATTTTATTTCTAGAATTTTCCAAACAAACTATATTATATTTTCCCTGTAAATCCACATGCCACATAGTTTTCACATTCCATTCACATTATATCCATGTGAAACCACAGAACCCTATTCTCCATGGCTTAATTTACATGTACATGCCTCAACATCCCACATGATAACCACATGCCATGTCCAAACTTACCACATGCCTCCATAAACTAATGTAATATATGCCAATGCCAAATACTTAGAATGTTAAACCTTAAAGTTTGTGATATATTAATATCCATGAAGCTTCCCCACTTTTCAATGTGGGATATAAGATTAACATGCCCAATAAAAGTGTAGAGGATGTGGATCTAACCATGAACCTCTCATATAAAAGTGATAAGGACCAACCAAGTGGGACTCAATTTTGAATGACTATATAAAGTTGAGACATTGTATTTGTAATGCATTCAAATGAGCTTAGCAGCCATAGCAAAGGTTTTAGCTATAAGGTTTATACGAGTTGCAAAAGGATTTTGAAGTAGAATTTGGGAAAAGTCTCAAAAGGGAATGATGTTATTTTTCTCCAATGAATAACTTTTTAGTTGTTCATTTTTCATTTTGAAGAGTTTTAAATAAATTGTAAAGCCTTGAAAATAGTCTATTATGTTAAGGCACAAGGACCTATTTCTACTCTTGCTCTAATTTGAGACATCAAGAGTCATTTTTGGACTTTGAGGTAAACTAGTGAAATATTCTAGTTTCTAAGATGGTTCTAGATATATGCTAAGTGTCCATATTTGAGGTAGTTTATTGCTAATTTTGATTCTTGGAAGTGAGATTTTTGAGTAGAGGACATCCAGAGGTGTGTTTCTAGAAGGTGAAAAATCTATTCATGGATACTGAGATTATTTGAAGGTCCATAACACTTGGATTCATTATTATTCTATAATGGTTTTCATTTACTTACAAATATTTTATAATGAATTAGTTTAGCTAGTTAGTGAACCTAGAGATGTAGGTATTTTTGAACTCCGTAATCAACCCTTGTGCAATGTGGTGTGTATTTTATTACATTGATTTTCCTTAAGTTGATTGTTTTATAGAATAATTTTTGTAATTTAATTAATTTCCTATGAATAATCTAGTGTAAACTTTTACACAAAAATAAGTGCCAGTTTACAGATCAAGTTTGATATCAGAGCGGTTAGTGTGTTGGGCTAACTTCTATATAGATATACTCTAAAATGTCAAGTTTGATATCATAACTAAATTTTCAAGTGAATTTGTGATTTTACTCACATTATGTGGAACACTATGGATCCAATGCTATCTCAAGTTTATCTATTGTTGAATACCATTTCAATTACAAGAACCAAGATAGTAAGCTATAGAATGAAGACATGAGTTATAAATTAAGAAGATCCAATAGAGAATTGATGCTCTATGAGCAAAACTATAGCGAGAACATCCTCAAAAGAAGAAAATGTGAGTGGAGTCAAAAAAAATTGGCTACTATTCCAAATAAGGTCACATTAGGGATCAATGCTAGAATCTACACATTTATAAAGATCCAACCTGGTACCAACATATATGCAAAATAAAGGGGAAGGAACCTGTCAAAAAATTTATAAATCCTAGATGTCCTAAGCATTAAACAATAAATGAAGGATTCCTCCAAGAGATGTTACCAAGCTAGAATATAAAGGTACATTCTAGTTATAGCAATGATTCTCTTAATTCACATATTCCTACTAGTCCTATCAATGAAAATAATGTTGTAAATTTGGAAGCAAATAATGCTCTGATTATTGATGTGTCTTTTGATGTAAATTTTGAGGAAGAAAGTAATGAAATAAATTATTATAGCTATATTGATAATGTTAGGGATACTAAATATACTAACCCTAAACATTTATTGAAGTCATTTGAAAAGCACATGAAGGGAATAGGTTCTAAGGTATTAGTAAAAATGGGAGTCAAAGGAAAAGGCCTTGGAATTAATGGTTAAGGAACTTTATAGCCTATCCAAGTGGCAAAGAGATCACTCTAAGTAGGATTAGGATATGGAGGTGAAGGACAAATATCTCAAAAAGCTAAGCTGAAGGATTACTAAAGCATCAAGCTAGGGCATTCCAAAGAGCCAAAATTACTCTCTAAAGGCATGATAGTTACATTGCATGAAGAATATTTAGATGAATCATCAAGGTATGTAAAGAAAAAATACTTTAATGCATTTTTATATTATGCACAAGAGAGTCCTAAAAGGAAATTTGAGAAAAATATTAAAATGAGGTTACCTAAGGAAGAAATGAAGTTAGGATTTTACTTCAATGCTAAGGGGAAAATGTAAAATGAATATAAGTAGAATCATCAACAACCTTAATCAAATTTTGTAACTACATCTTCAGTCATGAAAAATACATAGCCTCTTCAGATAAAATCTAGTCAATCAAAACTTAAAACAACATCAACAAGGAAGATGGTAGTCAATGAGAATTTGATAGTTCAAAAATTATCACCCTAGAAAGGTAAGCAACATTTCTTCAAAAGAATAATTTTTAAGCATCTAAGATAGATGTTATTTTTGATAAAAATTATCAAAATAATTTGATCTCAGAAGATGTTATAGAATCCCTAGGTTTAGAAACTAAGCCACATTTCCAATCTTATTCTCTAGATAAAATAGACTATGGTAGAAATGTACATGTAAGTAAAACATGTAAATTAGGATTTGTAATTACCACAAACTTCATAGATAAATTTTAATTAGATTTGGTTTCACTTCATTTTAGTGGCATTATTCTAGGTAAACCATACTTGTCTCTGAGAAAGGAAACATTTTCCAAGAAATAAAATTAGTATAGAATTATAAAAGATGGAATATAATATCTCGTATGAGCACATCGACAATAACCATTACAAGTAAATGGTACCTTAAATGTTATTTTATTCATCTTTGTTGTAGATAGGAACACTATAGGGTAACAAAAAGATGCCATCATGAAAAGCATCAAGAACAACTCAAAAAATAGGTTATATATTTTACTTTGTATGAGTGTGCAAATGTGTATACATATTTGCCTTATGTTTGTAAGACATGAATATAGGAATTATTTATAAATGTATAAGATCCAAATATGGGCATTGTTTATAATCATTATATACAGTTATAGTGTTTGTCAGGACCCAAGAAGGGCAATGTTTGTAAAATGGTGATTGTTATAACACCAGGTGACATGCAATTATTTTAGATATAAATACCCATAAAATTACCTCTATAATTGATTAAAAATTAGGTTGGTATCTAACATTTAGGAGAGATAGAGCTAGAGAGCTAGAGCTAGAGCCATGTAAAGATCTTCATACTAGTTTTTTGAGGGCAAAAATCCTTCTTAGTGAGGAGGATTAATCCAAAGGTCAACTCAAATAATGTATTAAAGAAGATAAAAACCTAAATAATTTTGTGTATCTTTTTGAGACCTTTCTAATGATATACAAAACATAAAAAATGGAGCTTGTATGCTCCTTGTGTAGATGGGAAAAGTTCTAGTCATGCTGGTCAACATTAGTCAAAGTTGGTCAAACTATAGAAAATGACCATTATGGAATGATTTTAGAATAGTTAAATGGTGAAGAAATCTTTGATATCTTTTTGGCATAATTTATGTTTTGTGAAATAGAGATCATATGTGGAAGATATAGCTAGTCAAAGTTATGGTCAAACTTGGTCAATAAGATGATGTGGTAAATCTAGACCAGTAATAACATGACACATGATAGTCAGTTTATACAAAAAAGTAGTAAATTTAAATTATTTATCTCTGATAGGTGATCTTCAACAATTGGTGAAAAAAATTGGGGTTGGAATGAAACATCTAATTAGATGTTGACAAGTGGCGCAATGAGTGGTTGATAAGTGGCATGGTGAGAGGTTGACAAGTGGCATGGCATGATTGGACCACATGGGTCCTCAAGCCACCATGTGGCTTGACACCATCCAATTTTATTTTCCGAATGTTCTAAACAAACCATATTATATTTTCCCTATAAATCCACATGACACATAGTTTCCATGTTCCATTCATGTTATATCCACGTGAAACCACATAACCCTATGTTCCATGCCTTAATTTCTATGTACATGCCTCAACATCCCATGTGATAACCACATGCCATGTCCAAACTTTCCACATGCCTCCATAAACCCACACAATATATGCCATTTCCAAATATTTGGCATGTTAAACCTTAAACTTTGCGATGTATAAATATCCACGAAGCTTCCCCATTTTGCAATGTGGGATATAAGATTGACATGCCCAACTAAAGTGTAGAGGATGTGGATCGAACCATGAACCTCTCATATAAAAGTGATAAGGACCAACCAAGTTGGATACAATTTTCAATGACTATACAAAGTTGAGACATTGTATTTGTAATGCATTCAAACGAGCTTAGCAGTGATAGCAAAGGTTTTAGTGAGAAAGTTTGTACAAGTTACAAAAAGAGTTTAGATTAGAATTTGGGAAAAGTCTAAAAAGGGACTGATATTTTTTTTCTCCAAGGAGAAAATTTTTAGTTGTTTATTTTTCATTTTGAAGACTTTTGAAGAAATTATAAAGCTTCAAAATTAGTTTGTTGTGTTAAGGCATAAGTACCTATTTTTAATCTTGCTCTGATTTGAGGCATCTAGAGTCACTTTTAGACTTTGTGCTAAACTATTGAAATATTCTAGTTTTTGAGACAGTTCTAGCTATATGTTGACTATCTATATTTGAGGCCATTTGTTACCAATTTTAATGCTTAAAAGTGAAATTTTTTAGTAGAGAACATCCAGAGGTGTGTTTTGAGAAGGTGAAGAATCTGTTTGTAGATACCAAGATTCTTTGAATGTTTGTAACACTTGGATTCATTATTTTTCTATAAGGGTTTTCATTTACTTGTAGATATTTTATAATAAATTGGTTTAGCTAGTTATCAAAACTAGAGACATAGGCATTGACGAACCCTGTAATCAATTCTTATGTAGTGTGATCTGTATTTTCTTGCATTTCTTCTCCTTAATTTGATTGTTTTACAAAATAATTTTTGGAATTTAATCAATTTCCTATGAACAATCCATTGTAAACTTTTTACACAAAAATAAGTGCCAATTTATAGATCTTTAACCTTAAGCTAATTAAAGAACAACATTCTAGAATGAAGATCTTGTTGGAGAGACAAAATTGCAATAGAGGGTTATCAAAGTTAGATTAAGTGACTTAGGAATATTATTCTTGTAGCTAATAATTGTATATTTTGAAAATGTAATATTATGTTTGTAAAGGCATGTGCAGCTTGTAGAGCACATTGCCTATAGATTAGTCTATTAAGGAAAGTTTAATTTATTCTAGAACATTCATAGAAAGGATAGTTGTCATAACACTTTTACTTTTTTAATTGGATATGATTGATTGGCATTTTTTTTGCATTCTATAAAAGGAGTATTTGCAATTTTAAAAAGGAGGGAGTTTGTAGATGCAAAAGCCAATTGTAACTTTTGACCAATTAATATAAGCAAATAATTATGCAAAGTTTGTCCAAATTTTCCTATCATTTTTATTATATCTTCTCTAGATTTGAATGTTTCTTGTGAGCTCCTAGTGTGTACACTTTAATGTAGATCTGTTAACTTGTGCCAATGCTAGGTTAATTGAAAGACCTTATGTTCATTTTATTTTCTTACTCTTTCTGCATTTGGGCTAATGTTGTTTGTTTGGAGGTGTAAATATTTAAAGTGAACTTGGTTATTATTTGCATTATTTCATACCATACTTAGATGTTTGCCTGATGTGTCATAGGATTTGAGCTTATGCTACTTCATGTCATACATTGGTTAAGTGCATGCCTAGAGGTTATTTAAACTTTTTCATATTGTTTGGAATGAAGATCAATGACATATCTTCTTTGTCATACCTTTCCTTTTGATATTTTTTTAACTAGATCACTCTAACTTGATTTTCATTTTGAGTATCCATCTTATATTAGTCTTTAGATTAATTATTGATCATAATTCACAGTCCTTAGCATAACATACTTCATATTCTACATAGACTAACTATTAAACCATGGTGGATCCCAACCACCAAACATTATAAATATTGTGAAACAACGCACTTGATTTGCCTCTATTTCATCAATAGACAACATGATTATCATAACTTTCAACTCATGCACTAAATTCCTAAAATTCTAAAATGAGAAGAGTTCTTAAACACTTTGAGCACCTATGATACATATTAAGTCATCAACAGTGCCTCTTGTAGCCTTGAACACTTGTGTCAGCCATAGATGGTTACATTGACACTAGTGTCAGGGTTGGATATAGTTTTCTTATACATAATACCTACAAAAATAGGATGCAACCACCTGGATGCTTCTAGTTTTTCTTGCCTTCACTCTAGTGCATTCATATCTAGGTCATGTATTGTCACTCCTTGTCAACTAATAAAATCCTAGTTCTTCCTCATGGTGGATATGGGGAAAATAGGTTATTTGTAACATGGGGTACTATTATCCCAAATACCCATATGTGAATGAGTGGTTCCTACATAACCAATACTCTGAATAGGGCCTCAAACTTATGTAGTTTTCTTAAGTTTTGGATTGTGTCTAAATCATGCAATATCTAAAAATTAAGTATAATAGTGATATAACTTGTAACTTAAAATATCAAACTCTTGGGATACTCCTTTAGTAATTTATACCTATGTATTTGTTGTTCTTATGACTGATATGATAATATGAGAAAATATGAAATCTTTAATTTATTGAGTGCTTAATTGAATGCTTTTGATAAGTTGCCTTGGTCTATTCTAGTGTAGGTGAGGAATGAAAGAGGATTTATCTTATATTTATACCAATCCCTTTAGAGAAATAAACTACATTAAAATACTTAGGCTAACCATTAAGATATGTTTCCTTTGAAAATTAGATGACTTTAGGGCATTTGACACTTTTGTCAGAGTAAGACACTTGAGTTGATGTAGGTGTCTATCTAGGATGCAAGTGTCTAAGGTGTAGGAAAATATGTATAGGCTCAAAAATTTTAGAGGCATAAGATAAGTAGTTTTTATGAATTCTAAGAAAGATAAAAGTCTTGTGTCAATATCATAATATTTGTAGGATTAAGAGATAGGCTAAGGGGTACTAGAGAGAGCATATACAAGACTTGTGAAAGTGGGAAAAAATATATAACTAAGAGAAAAAAACCAAGGTCTAAGTTTTACAAGTGTAAAAGAACTAGGTGATATATAATTTTTAAATAGTGTCTACATTTCCCTCCCTTTAATCTAGTATTGAAATTACAAGTTTAATGGAAAGGAATGCATACCTGGTTGTGTATAACACATCTTATCTTTCTTGAGTCCAAATTGAGATTTTTTATGGTGACCAACCTACAACTAAGAGAATTTTATATTATATAAGTGGTGCATATAATAGGTAGTTAAAATCATTTTAAATTATTTGAATTTAAAGAGAAAGGTTTAGGATTACCCTTAGGTGTTAATGCAAATGTCTTACCTATTCACAAATTAATTTGAATTATGTATCATTATGAATCACTAAAATTGAGATTAGGTCAAATATATAAATCTACAAAGTGCATATATCTAAGGATATATATATGGATAATATGAAACAAGGACAGAAATACGGAGCAAAATTAAATTTCCACATGGTAGTTGAAACAAGCTCAATCATGAAACACAATCATACTTATAACCTAGTGAGTGTTAGTGAACCAAGTAAAATCACACTATAAATATAGTGAGGATAGATTATATGATCAATTCCAACATGAAACTTATAAATATTGAGTGATTTAATCATCCCATATTAAAAAGTGAACTAGTTACTATAGTATATTGACTCAATATAGTTCATAAAATTCCAACTTGGTGGGTCGTGACAATCCCTAAAAGTGTTTAGAATCTAATAGTGATTTGGATTTTGAAATATTAGTGACACATTACATATCATAAGCAATTTAGATATGTCTCATGTTTAAATTGTGTATAAATATGGTAATCAACGACAAAAGTGTATCTGAATCATATAATTGTGTGATTTGCCAATTTAAAAATCTATGTAAGTGTGGAGAACATGCTTCCAAAGCAAGCCTCAAATATATATAGATAAATATGAAAAATGATATAAATGCCAATGTGTATAAAATATTTCCAAACCATTCCCCCACTATATATCTATAATATGGTATTATGGAATCCATTCCTCTATGACATGCCCCCATAGATTCTCCCCCATTTTGAGGTGAGGTAAAAATAAAAACTATTATATGCCTTACCTAAAATAGATAAGAGAACCATATAACTACGAATGTACCATGTAGCATAGATAAAAACATGTATAGGTAAATTTATCATTGAATCACATAGAATGTGATCACTTCAAGGCCTGATATTCATGATAAATATCATGGAAATGTCTACATATTCAGAGTACAAGATCTACATAATTTGAATTAATCAATTAAACATGTAAGTGAACTCAAAATAAAAAAAATACAATGGTACAAGGAGACCACAAAAAAAGGTCACATTCAAATACTACACAATCAAATGGACATGACTTATTCAAATGCCCACAAAATCAAGAATGAAAAATTCAAATGTCCATACAATAAGAAATGGCATATTCAAATGTCAAATAAGTAAGAAGTGCATGGGGTTGAACAATGGATCATATTCAAATTCTCAGCAAACAAGACAATAGAAAGGAAAGACACTCAAGGAAGTACATAACTAAAAACATAAGCAACCAACATAAATATATCATAATATCCCATGGATCAAATTTATTAGATAAAAAAGTCTAAGTACATAGCATATCAAGTACACTATTAAATATATAAGCATATAAAAATTTATGTTTAAGTACATATTAGTTTAAAACATGATAATTTAAAGTGACCATCAAATGATATAACCTATATGTATCGTTATCATAATGATGGATGTCCCCAAAATCTTGGTAGCGTGAGTAGATGGAAAGCCAAAAATATATGTGTATAAATTATGTATGTTTGTATGATTATATCTCACTCAAATAGAAGTGTGAAACACATGTATGAATAATTAACTGATATTCTATCCATGAACATGGAGCTAACACAGATGCCAAGGAGCTGATAGAATTTGTATATGCAAAATTATTTTTTGTATTTTTGAATAGTTTTAATTTTATATTTGGTTGTTTTTTTCTATGGTATGATTGAAATATTCAAATAGTTTTAATCAAGGAAGTCCTCATCTCCAGAAGGTTTAGGTCTAATTGGAAAATTTTCAAGCTCTATTTATATCGATGTATGACCACCTCTTTAATAATTTAATCTGATGGTTTACTTGAAGCTAATGGTATAGGTAAATAATCATACCCATCATTCTATATGAAAATTTTCATATCCATATCAATAAAATTAATACACAAATTTTTATTATCAAGCTTAGCATTCCACTCAACTAGACAATTTTGTCCAAACCTTATTATCAAATTTGGTTCATGGTCTAATATCCATATTGTAAAATTTTATACATATGGACCACATGCAATAGGTAACTAAATGTATATTAGATATTATGGAATTAATGGAGAGTATATTAATTAATATGTAGTATGTCCTAATTGTGAAATAAAAGTGATGTCACTAGTTGTATCCCTTTTACTACTATCAAAATAGAGAAGGTGGAAATACACACCATCAATATTAGTAGTAATAGTTAAATCTTACTACTTTGGTGACTTTGAGAGACATTTATATTCTAAAAGATAGGAAGGATTTTTCATTTTTCTCATGTTATACACAATGTATATGCATCATTCATTTCTATATTTACAAATTAGGTTCTTCAATTCTAAACATTGATTAGTATTATGGCCAATGATCTGATGATAATTACATTATGGTACACCCTCTATAAGTAGAAGTCTATTGCCTAATATGTGTCTAGAATAAGATAAAAAAATAATTATATGTTCAAATAACATATATAATATGGTATCTCTATTATCATGTTGCATTATGATCTATAAAGTCTATTATGAAACCTTTATAGAAGACTCCGCATTATTTACATGATGTAATTGCATTTTAACCTTGTATAGTTGATTCAATTTTTTTAACCAAGAGGGATGTATGGAGTAGCAAGAATTTAAATTCTCATTTTATATTTTTGATTTTCACTTATCTAAATTTATTTTTCTATTTTTTGTAAGTGGATTTAGTTTATATGAATTTTTACTTGTAGGTTTCAATAGATTATGTCATATCATAAGAAGTATCATTATATATATCATAGTAATATGAAACATGGTGATTTTTATTCTTAATATTAACCAATAAATGAAGCTCAAATTTTTGGACCTCTTAAAAATTTATTGGGTCTTTTGGTAATGGTTCTTACTCTTTATGTACATATATGTGTACATCAATATTTAGTGCCTTATTTGCATCTTAAGATGAACGATCCATTGTAATTGAATCACCTAATTCATACATGTGTATATTTTATAAAGGAATGTATTATTTAGGTGTTACAACTATGGTAATTCCTTAAGTTTTGGAATGTATCATTTTGAAAAAATTTAAAGGTTCATGATCGACATGCATGGTTAATAATATCCCATCATGTATAAATTTTACATGTTATTGTAACATAAAAGGGACAACTTCCATTGAATATATCTAGGGTCTACCCAAAAGTAAATTATAATGTAAATACTGATACATAACTTGAAGTATTTGAAATTGTTGTTGGTCCTAATGTCACATCCAATGTGATTTGACTAATTGGAGGGATATAGAAATTATAAAATTATTTTATATGCATAGCCATTTTTTAAATAATATTTATAGTAATACCCATGGTGGTTAATAATTTTATAATACAAACATGTAAGCATGATATACTAACAATGATCACCCTTTTGATGCCCTTACTATGTATGGTTACTTATATGAACAAAGGAAAATCTTGGTTAATAATATCTTTGAATGGGAATTTCTTTTGTTAAAATTTAATAGTCTTTGCATTGTTCCTAAAATATTTCATGATGTCTAAAAAATAAGTGGGTTCAATAGTTATTGGAAGTTGGGTCACACTTAATGCCTCATATAGGATATCCTTTTAAATAGTGGATTTCATTAAGAGCTAAAGGATTGAAATTTAAGCATGTGTATTGCTCAATTGGTCAAAAAGGTCATTCCCCTTAAATTTTATCACAAGATTAGGATTAGGAGGCACCTATTGTATATTAAGAGGTGGTGAATTAGGTTGGGAAACCTTACCTGTTTGAGTAGTATTAACATGTATTACAATATCGAATATAAGTCATGGATGAATAATGAGTGCAAGACGATAGCTATCATTTGAAGAAGTCTTAGGTAGAAAAAAGGGTTGAGAGCATGCTAGTTGGCATCTAGATATTAGTTCTATAATATTACAAAAGGAATTATGTAGAGAGATCAAGTGTTGTCTCTATTTCAAATCTCTCTCATGATGTTTATGGATTTGATTAATAAATTTGACAAGGGAGGTTATATAGAAAATTTTAATACCTATTATGAATTGAAACACAAAATGGGTGATATATGTATCCATAGTGTACATATTGATAAAAAAAAATAAATCTAATTCTTTGTAAATTTTAAATTTACTTTTTGAAAAATCATAAACTAGAGTTTTGTTTAAAAGATAGGAAACTTTAAGGTAGCTAGGGTTTAAAGATCAAAGATTGGTTCACCAAATGTTTAACCCTAAAAATATAGATTGGAATATCTAGCATTAAAAATATATAAATTAATAGGTATAAGTGTGATAAATAGATCTATAATAGGACAAATAATTACAAAACTAGATTACTAAATTTATTATGCTAAGATATTCCAAAATGAAAAGTATAACTATGTTATATATTGTAATGATAATGAAAATAATGTACTTAATTAATTCATATGATAATATAAATCTAGATCTAGAATATGTATGAATTAAACTAGGAGAATTTTGGAATAGTCACCAAATTATAGATTTAGTACTTCTATAGCCTCAAACAATTGTGTTAGCCTTGGATATATTAGGGTTAGACATAGGTTTCATGTATAAAATGCCTACTAGAATAAGATTTAACCACCTAAATTCTTATAGGTTTTTTGTTAGCTTCACTCTCATGTATTTAGATTGAGGTCATGGTACTATCACTCTTTATCAAATAGCAAAACCCTAGTTTTTCTTTCTCATAGTGGCTATGGGAAAACTAGGTTAGTGGGTACATGGTGTTGAGCTACCATAAAAATCCCTCTATCAATGAGTGTTATTTACATTTCCAATACTCTGAATAAGGCTAAACTTATGTAGTTCTCCATACATGTTGGCTTGTGTGTGAATCATGAAATATGTGGAAAATAAGTACAATAATGACCTAGCTTATAAATTGTCAAATCAAGCTCTTGGGCTACTCTTTTAGTACTTTAGACCTATATATATGTTGTTTCTATGACTAATATGAGAATAGGTAAAAATAGGAAAGCTTTAATTTTTCAAGTGTAATAAAATGCTTTTGATAAGTTTCCTTGGTTTTTCTAGGTGTTGGTGAGGAATTAATGAGGGTTGATCTTGTATTTATACCAATCTCTTTGGAGATATATTTCACATTAAAACACTTAACATGATCATTATAATACATTTAATTTATAAATTATATGACTTTAGGGAATTATATACTTGCATTAGAGTAAGACACCTACATAAATGTAGGCGTCTATATAGGACACAAGTTTTTAGTGAGTAAAAAAATAGGTACATGCTTAAAAATATATATAGGCATAAGATAAGTAGGTTTTAAGCATTATGGGCAAGATAGAAGGCCTTGGTCATCACCATAAGACTAGTCAGACTAAGAGATATGTCAAGGGGCACTAGAGGTAGTAGATGTGAGACTTGTAGAATTAGGAAAAGGTCTAAAACTAAGAGGAACAACCAATGTATAAGTTTTACTAGTGTATAAGAATAAAGTGATACATAATTTAGAAATAGTGTCTACACTTACACATCTTTCTAGTTAATCATATCTTATATAATGCTCCATGGATAAGATATTTTAATAAAATGTGAAATTGATACATATGGATGGTGTAAAATTGTGATTAATTTTTTTATGGCACATTGATGATGTTATTATCTTGCATGATAAGCTATTTCTTCTTGTCTATTATGTGTGGCCCTTAACCTTGTTTATGATATTGATGTAGAGCATCACCAGGTGAAAAATAATGTAAATGTGTTTAAAAGTGTCATTATGACCATTTTTGGTCTTATATAGGTGTTATATGTCTTAGAGGGACCATTAGGATGTTTTTGAGTGAGTAGGAGTCTTTATGTTAGTGTGTTTTTAGGACTTTTGAGTTTTCTCACCAAAATCTCAAATTTGAATATTTAAATTCTTAATGAGGAATTGAATGGTGTTGGGTTTTTTGAGAATTATTAAGGTTTTGAAACATTTTTAATGGGTAATATTATGTCTTATCAATATGATAAAGGTCTTTCCAACATACAAAACATGGAAAAAGGAAATGTAAGTAAGAGTCTTGATTTGTAACTACTATCCTACATGGGTTGGACAAAAATGAGTTATTATTACATGTTTGAGTGATATAAAAGATGTAAATGCATATATAAGGTTAGTTTGTGTAATTATAGTAGTATAAGGTTATATATTCAAAGGGTAAATGTGGATGTTTACAAAAAATATAAAATTTTGAATAACTTTGCTTGCATTTGAATAAATTTATATACGTAGACTAATGTTTAGAAAAATTTGAATAAAGAAAAGTGTTTGGAGAACTATTGTTGAGTTTCAAGGGTAAATTTTATTTTAAGTGATGTGTTTTTTTTAATATTAAATATTTTATTATGTTCCATGATCATTGTTGAGATATCTAGGTGATAACTTATAGCCCAATCCATTTGAAAATAATTATGTGCTAACACAATCAAGAAGTTCAAGGAATGAAATGTATGTTTAATGGTTGTGAGTGTATATTTTATTTGTTTTTAATAATAAAAATAATAATAATAATAATTATTATTATTATTATTATTATTGTTATATATATATATATATATATATATATTTATCTATGATAATAATTCACTTTAATTCTAAACAATCCATTTGAAGTGCAACGGACAATTCAAATTGTCACATAGTCGATTAAAGAAAACTCATAATTATGAAATTTTCTTGTTGGGAGTTTATTGAGGTTTTCATAAGAATTTAATATTTGTATAAGGTTAATAGACATAGGATATAAATTTTAAAAGTGGTATAAGTTTTTTAACATGTATAAAACTCAAATTATGCAATATATAGTGCTTGTTGCCTTATCAATAGCTAGCCTAAGATTTTAAAATGGAAACTCAAATAAATTTGTTTTCATCCAACCAAAATTAATAAAAAATTGGTATATATTATATTTTGATGTGATATAAATGATTTATGTGTCTTTAATTTTGTACCTAATAGTACGGTATGATTTCTAAGACCGTGGGAATAAACCAGGCCTAAATAGACCTAATTGGTAAGGAGGGTGTAAGAGAAAGGTACTTCCCTTGATATTTGAGACTTGAAATTTTAGGTGAAGATGAAGGGAGATAATTGGTATCAAAAATAGGTTTTATTTTATCTTTTATTTTTTTATATCCTTCCCAACTACTATATTTATCCTAAAATAGGAAATGAAGAAAGAGGCTTAAAGAGAGAAAGAGTAGTTTGATTGAGAGTTCTAACTTGAGGATTTTGTTTTATTTTTGGATATGTATAGTGGTTATAATATGAAGGTGAAAGTACATATGAGACCTAACTGATAATAAAATAATCTTGAAATCATGAGTTAGGCTTTTAGGCTTAAGAAGCTACATGAGAAGGAGCTAGTTTGTGAAAGAAGGGAATGTGAAGTTTTGGAATTATTGTATGAGATGATGGTGTGTGCAATAATGGGGTTATATAGTGTAGATAAATATGATATATATGATCTATGATATGTTTTTATAGTAGAGATGACTATGCATGACAAGAGTTCTAAGTGTGTTTTATTATTTTCAAAGTAATGGGGTTTTATTCCTAATTAAATAAATAGGTCTGAGTAATGTAAATAAGTAAATAATATGAAATAATTAAGCTAATGATTTATATAAATATATTTGTATTTTTTTATTTTCCAAAATATAGTAATAAATAAGAGGAAACTAACTTAGCTTATTTTGAATGATCTGGACTGAGACAGGGTTTGATATTGGAGGAGCAGGACTAGGAAACTATCAAAAACTAGATCTTGAGGTTTGTTTTTGGATTTTATAAGAGTGCAAAAAGTGGGACACCCTATTATATATAATTCTATTCCTTTTATGGTGATATTATCTAGGGTATGATATTTTAGGTTCTATTCAATACCCTGTGTTACCTTATTAGTGAAATATTGAAGCCTAAAAGCATGTAAAGTTCACTATGCATCTATTTTTAATCTTCAAATCCATAGGATATTTTTGTGCTTGAAATTGAATGAAAAATTTGAAAATATATAGAAGGGATTAGTGTGTAAAGGATACACTGGATGCACTTCATACCCTATGTGTGGGTATATTGCCTACATACCAATACTCTGAGGAGGGATCAAGCTAATTTAGTTCTCCCATTGAAGTTTTTGGTACAATTATTTATGATAAATACAACTAGATGTGAAATTGGATGTACTTTAGATACTGATGTAAATATTTTAACTATCTTGAAATGATATTGGAAGGCTATATACAGAGAATAGGGAAGAGCATATGAGTTTACTTTCTTATATTCTTGTTTCTTTTCTATCAATGAGTGCCAACCCTTATAAATGGACTTTGAATGGAATTTTATAGGAAAATTAATGATCATGGGTTAAATTAATTCATGTCAAGCCAATAATAAAAAGGATAAGGATTTGAAAGAATCTAACTGTTAGGACAAATTTTGCACTTGGATAATAGTGCTAAAATCAACACACCTTGGGTTTCAACATTCCTATCCAAGTTGGGTGATATTGTCTAGAGTGAATGAGACTTGTGAGGATGGATATAGACATGAAATAAATACCTATGTCTATAATGGTTAAGTTTGGAAGGCTATAGATGACTAGGAATTAGTGAAAGAATAGCCTAGAAGGGTTGTGTAAACAATTAGGAAGACCTATGGATTGGGTATGATTAGCCATACCTAAGTCATCAAATTTCAAAATTTATATGAATAAATTAACCCCCACCCCCACATTTATTCTAATGATTCATGAAATTGAAATAATAGGATAAAGGAAAGTAAAAAAGCATACATGAACTTACTTGTAAGGGAGAAGCTCATGAAACTATGTGATGTTAGATGTGCATAGAGAGCACACTATAAAGTGTGAATATGCAACGAGAACATAAAATTAGATAAATTATTACTAGATATTCCATATATAAAATAATAACATACAAAATTTAAGTAAGAGGAAGAGAAAGGAATGAATACACCTCGGTGGATATACAAACCAATACAAAACTTCTTGTGATGCTGGATTGTGCTAGGTGTGTGCTATACCAAAATTAATATCATGAATAGAGTTGAGTTCTCAATTTATTAAAAGGTGGATCAATAATTTAAAGGATATCAATTTGGATCCATCATCACCAATTAAGTGAATTTAATGACTTATGCATGTGTTAATTGATGTCTAGACTTTGAGTCCAATCCCTCTAAATAAGTCGCTCAAGAATACAAAGGCTTGCCCTTTGACACCATCATTGCTCTGTGAAGTGAAGATATGAATTGATAATGGTATAAAATAGATTTCATATGAGATGGCTCACAGATCCTATGGATGTAAAAAATTGACAATGTGGCATGGATAGCTTGAATGTATGCTAAAAACTAGAATACTCTTGGCCATTTCAAAAGATAGAGGTTAGGATTGTATGAAAGCCATTCTGAAATTGATGTAATATGATTATATGAAAGCCAACTCAGAAAATTAGGTACTTATAAATTTAAACTTGTATGAAAGTTCAACTTGAAAGTGATGCCAACCACCTATAGATGGAGTAGGGCATGTAACTGCTAAGAATACTTAGATAATAAACTAAACTCAAAAAATAAAAGAAGAACAATGTGTCATGTACACTGCCTCCAATAACTAGTGTGTGAAACATGGATATTGATCTAGAAGTTATGCAATCTACCTAATCTAAAACTTAATGTGGGAATCATCATTCCATGCATGATAACCCCCTATATCTATATTCTCTAGAAAACATGTATTGAACTACTGATTCTAACTGATTTAGATGTGTAAAAATTGTATCTAAACTAAACTTTTTCCCTATTTCTAAAAAACCTAGGTGTTTTTATACCTAGATTGAAGCAAAAAAATGAGGACACCCCTATGTTTGGCACTACTATCCATTTTTGGTGCTATTTTCTTGTGCTAAAATTGGAACTATCACTAATTTTTTACTTTGTTCTTACTAGTTTGACCTCTAAATTTTGAACTAGGTGATCTGAATGCTACTAATTCAACTTTCATGACATTTGAAATCTATGACAAAACCCCTAGCTATTTCCCCCTCTTTTGAGGGTAGGAATGATGAACCTATGATGACTGTCCTCTGAATAAATAATCCTACAAGTGTGTTAAATTGTATAGATATATGATATAATAGTGATATTTATAGATATCATAATGTTTGTATTGATATATTGTTAGATAAATAGGGTTATGCCTAGATAGATATTAAAATGTAAAATCATGTGAAAACTACTGAAATAGAACTAGAAATGTTAGATGTTAGTTTTTGGTTGTTATTTGTTAGTTAGAGGGATGGATCATGATGTCCATTATGGCATCAAAGAAAGCAAGGTAAATGCATGATGTGTATCATGGCATTACACATATTGAGAAGAAAACAAACAATCAATCAAACAAGAAAGAAGCATACAAGGGTGGATAAGGGAACATGCAAACAAAGGACATGGGCACATGCCACTCAAATTAGAAAGCAATCATAGAAGGCATGTTTAAATTCCAAATACACATATAAGTGAAACAAGAAAAATTATCATAGGGGCCATAAGCAGATGGAAAAGTAGAAGCAAAGGACATTGCAAAATGTCCTAAGGCACACACATGAATAGAATCAAAGGACATCAGTAAATGTCTAAAGACACAAATAAGAGACAAGTAGGAACTAGAAATGCAATCACATAAGCTACGCTAAGCAAGAAGAGAAAGCATGTAATAATTAGAAAGTTAGAATCACATCTAACTAATTAAAGTAAATGTGAAAGTATACAAAACATGTGTATTACAAGACTAGGTATATCCTAAGAAATACACAAGTGCTAGATACTAGTGACATGTTAATATAGTAATCTATGTAATTGAGAAAGGAATATACATTAGTATGATAACTCACAGTGTGTAGTATAGGAATGGAATAACCTAGATGGTGTAGCCATGTTGAATATGCCTATAGTGGGTGGGTATATCGATGTGTATCTCAAATGTATAAGTAGGAATGCCCCCTCAATGGGTAGAGTTAAGCAATCAAGTAGTTAGATGTGACTATGCACACTCAAATAAGATCAAGTGAAGCATAGTAATGTATAAAAATAGGCATACAATATAATGAAACAATATATGTAAGTCCTAACCTGATAGTAGTAATAAAAAGCATGGATGATGCATAAAATCAAAATATTTTTGGTATTTTTCAGTTTTCTATATTATTTTTATATTTTGATATAAGATATGTATAGGTAAAAGTGGGAATAAATGATACTAACTGATGAGTCTCAGATAAGATTCCCTATTGTGGTGCCCTATATCAAAAAACTAAATCATGCATGATCATGAGACATGATTGAATGTCTAAGATTGTGAAGTTGAAATTTGTGTACATTGTAACTACTCTAAAATATCTAAAATGGAAATTAAATGTGGGGTCACCCTATAAATTTGAGAATTGGATGCAACTATAAGGATCTTAGGGAATCATTTGGAAGTAGAAGAAGCTCGCTGAGTAGGTGGACTTTGTGTAGTTCCATGAGACCTTAATGTTACTACTCTAGGTGTGAACACTATATTTGGAAGCTGTCTAAAATATTAAAACTATGGAGGTGTGTGAACCCTTTGTATTAGTGATATATGTCATAACTATGGATGGATATGAAGTGGAAGTAGAACTAAAACTAGATGAGAAACTAAAATAGGTGGAAGAACTAGAGCTAGTGTTTGAAATTTGGTAGATGGCTCTCAAGTGTAGAGTGGTGACTCATAAGGAATTCCACCAACTATAATAACCTGATTAACATAAATGAATTTCACAAATTTATGAACTATATAGGGTACTAACCTAAGTTTTTAAATCCATGGTCAACCAAGTAAAATGTCAAAAAATCATGCACTAGGAACTATAGTGAATAGTGTTGCCAAATATGTAGGACCAACCTATAGTGGAAGTACTATCTCACCCAATAAACTCTATATATGCTCTTAAAAACACTAATAACTATGTCTATCAAAGTGATATCCTTCTCTAAATAACCCAAATTCTATATTAGTGTCAAGGTGCACATGTTAAGGCTGGAACCATTATCAATAACACACTGTGAATAGATTGATTATGAATATGTGCTCTAATAAAAAGTGCATTATAACCTATATTTTCCTCCACATTCTCTTGATATAAAAAATATATCAAATGTCTAGTTGGAACTTTAGACTCATACACACCTATCATACCTCTCAAAAGATGTGCCTCAACTAAAGGTGCTTGGTTATAGCTAGTGGAGGATGTGCATGGTATGTACGGTGAACACCTGAGGTGTCCTCTTTTTCCTATTTAGAATGTTGTTGAAATGGATTTGAGATATTTTTAAAGATTTATCTTGTGATGGCTTTACCTTTGGAGGCTTAACTAAATTTCCTAGATCAAGTAAATTTTCATCTATCAAGTCCTATATCTTATGTCTCAAATTGATGTATCTATTTGTTGTGTCCCCTAGTGCCCTGTGAAAATCATTAAATACATGCTAATCATATCCTTGTGGAAGAGGATTCACTGGGTCAAATTCCCAAATAGGAGGGAGAGTGATAATGTTACATTTTAATAACTACTATAAAACCCTAGATGGAGAAACTAGTAGATTGGTAAATTCATGACAAGGATGTGTTGATAAAACCATATGCTGAGGGGGATCTAAAGCCACATTGAATGTTGTTTGAATTTCTTTCTTATTGTCATTGATTTTGACCTTGTATGGGACTTTAATATTACTCTTGTTTGTTATGTCTGAGATACTTGGGTACTTAAGTTTGCCTATTGAAATTAGCTTGAATTCTTTTTCCTTGAGTGAATGACATAATTAGGTGAAGGAAGAGAATCTTTTGAACATAATAGATTCATGCAATGTTTATAGAAGGCTCTATTTAAATATGTCCTATAACTCTTGACTATCCATGGGGCTAGTTAGTTTAGCCATAATATTATTGTATCTAAGAACATAATCCATGAGGGGCTCATTTGACATTTATTTCTATTGAGTAATTTATACATAAAAAAACTTATCACCAATATTCATACTAAAATATGCTAATAATATGTCTGCTAAAGGATTGAATATCATGACTAACTAATTCAATCAACTAGAAAACCATTATAAAGAATAATCCTTTAGACTCTATGGAAATAACATGGTAAGTATCTAGTTATTGGGTGCATAATCCAAACATGCTACATGAAAATCTCTCAAATATGTCTCTAGATCACCCTTTCCATCATATAGAGTGAGCTTGGGTTGAACAAAACTTGATGGTAAGGGTGTAGAAGTGATCTGATGTACAAATGGTGTATGCAATAAAGTAAAAGATTCCAATGCCTATGTAGCTCTAGAGACACCTTGCTTAAGATGTTTCACCTTGGATTGAAAAGATATTATCTCTTGCATAGGGGATGCCACATCAAAAGATAGGGATGTACTAGTTGTAGTTGGTGGCATAAAAGAAGGTTGGGTACTATATGGGGTTGTTGAGACATAGTTGACCCCATAGTGTCATTTTTAATTGGTTTTTCTATTGTCTGAGAAGATTTCCCATTAGTCGCTTTTTTTTGTTCTTCTTGTAGACTTCGAAGCATGTCATCTTGAACATCCAAATGTTTAGTTAAGATTTATTGATGTTATCTTTTATTAGTTTCATAAAAAATGGTATATTGATCCATTAATAAAGTAGGTAAATAATTTGAAATGTGTTTGAATGTTTTAGAATAAGTCTTAATAGGCAATGTGCTAGAAAGGGAAAGTAATGAATATAAGAAACATAAAGTCCAAAAAATAGTGAATTGGAATTTACATAAAAATGATACTAAGTTATCAAACATGTAAGGTGATACCTAAAAAAGAAATTAGGTGATAATATATGCAACTAAAGATTTTTTAGAAAAATTTGTGAAAAATACTATGAATTTTTTATTTTGAAATTGAATTTCTGAGTTTGATATGCAATTAAAAATTCAGAAAATGATTTGAAAAGTACTAGAAAGTAATTGGGAGTTTAGTTGATGTAATCTAGGGATTTTGAATGAATTTTAAAAATTAGTTTGATAATTTTAAAATTTTAATATGAATTTATAAAAAAATTGTAGAATTTTTCTTGTAAAATTTGGGAAAAACTAGAGAATATTTCTAGAATTAACAATATATTTTTCCTAGTGTTTGAAATGTGTTTGTATGTAAGGAGGACCTAGTATGTCCAAACTAGGGTTTTAAAAAAATATGTGATATTTTTACAATTAAATTATAGATTTATAATTTTTTAATGAATGAAAAATTATTAAATTATGGTAAAAAATTAGAAACAATTATCCCTAAGGTTTTTAGGGTTCACCAAATGTTTTATTATTTTCAAAATAATGGGGTTTTATTCCTAACTAAATAAACAAGTCTGAGAAAAGTAAATTAGTAAATAATATGCAAGAATTAATATACTAATTTGTGTAAATAAATTTTTATTTTTCCTTTACTAAAATATAGTAATAAATAAGATAAATATAATATAGATTATTCTTAATGATCCATACTGAGACATGGTCTGATATTAGAGAAGTACGACTAGGAAACTATCATAAACTAGATCTTGAGGTTCATTTTTGGATTAGACAGGAGCACCAAAAATGGGGCAACCTACTATTTAGTGTTGGAGTCATTTTATGGCACTATTTTATAGGTGGTCTAATATTTTTGGGTTCTATTCAGGAGGCCTGTGTTACCCTATCAGTGAAATATCAAATCTTGGAAGCCTGTGGAGCTTATTGTATATCTATTTTTAATCTTAAAAGCCCTAAGAGCTCATTGTTCTTGAACTTAAATGGAAACTAGAAAATGATAGATAAGGGGTTATTGTGTAAAGGATATGTTGGATGCACTTCATATCTCATGGGTGGGCATGTTGCCTACATACCAATACTCTATGGAGGGATCAAGATAATATAGTTTTCCCATTAAAGTTATTCATACAATTGTGTATGATAAATTCAACTAGATGTACTTCATATGGCTAGGGACTGATGCAAATATTTGAATAAGCTTGAAATGATTATGGAAAGCTATATGCAGAGAATAGGGAAGAGTGCTTAAGTGTACTTGCCTATATTCTTGCTTCTTTTCTATCAATGCGTACCAACCCTTCTTAATGGACTTCTAATGGACTTTTATAGGGAAATTAATGATCATGGGTTAAATTATTTTATTTTAAGACAATAAGAAAAAGTATAAGTATCCAAAATAATCTGACTATAAGGACCAATTTTACACATAGACAATAACACCAAAATCAAGACATCCTAGGTTTTAGTGCTCTTATCCATGTTGGGAACTATTATCTAGAGGTAATGAGACGTATGAGGATAAATCTAGGCCTAAAATAGCTACCTAGGTTTATAAGGGTTAATTCCAAAAGGCTATGGATGAATGGGAATCAGTGAAAGAATAGTTTAAAAGTGTTGTGTAAATAACTAAGAAGACCTATGGATTAGGTATCATTAGCCATGATGAACTCATCCAATTTCACATTTTATATGACTACATTCCCCCCCCCCCACTTTATTCTAGTGATACAACAAAATGAAATACTAGGATAAAGGAAAGTAAAAAAGCATACTTGAACATACTTGTAAGGTGGAAGCTCATGAAGTTATGTGATGCTAGATGTGCATATAGAGAGCACACTTTGAAGTGTGAATATATAATGAAATTATAAAAGTAGGTCAATTCTTACTAGATATGTTATATCTAAAATAAGATCATACAAAATCTAAGTAAGAGGAAGAGAAAGTAATCAATACACCTCATCGGGTATGTGAAACAATACAAAACCTATTGTGATGTTAGATTATGATGGGTGTGTGCTTTACCAAAAGTAATATCATAGATAGAGTTCAGCTCTCAATTCCCTAGAATATAGATCAATAATCCAAAGGCTATCCATTTGGCTCCATCATCAATAATTAAGTGAAGTTAATGAATCAAGCATGTGTTATTTGATATCTAGACTATGTGTCTAATCCCTTTAAATAGGTGGCTCAAGAATATAAAGGATAGCCCTTTGGCTCCATCGTTGCCTCATGAAGTGAAGCTATGAAGTGGTACTAGTAAATAATAGATGTAATATGATATGGATCATTGAGCCCATGGATATTCTATAAATCTAATAATGTTGCATGGATAACCCGCATGTATGCTAGAAACTAGTCCACTCCTGGCCATTTCAAAAGATGGATGTTAGGATTTTATGAAATCCAATATGAAACTAATGTATTAATATTATATTAAAGCTAAGTCAAAAAATTAGGTAATCAAAAAGTTAAAATTGTATGAATGGTCAACTTGAAAGTGATGCCAACGACCTATACATGGAGTAAGGTATGCAACTGCTAAGAATGCCTAGATAATAAACTAAAATTGGAAAATAAAAGAAGACCAATGTGCCACACACATTGCCCCTAATCACTAGTGTCTAGAACATATATTCTAATCTATAAGTTATGTCATCTACCTAATCTAAAACTACAAATGGGAATTGTCATGTCATGTATCATAACTCCATATATCTAGATTCTCTGAGAAAACTATTGATTTTAACTGATTTGGATGTGTAAAAATTGTATTTGAACTAAATTTTTTGCCCATTTATATAAAAATTAAGTGTTTTTCTACCTAGATAAGAGTTCTAAAATGAGGACACCCTATGTTTGGTGTTACTATCCATTTCTAATGTTTTTTTCTTATGTTAAAGCTAGTTATTGATCTAGAATTGTCACTATTTTTTTGCTCTATTTTGACTAGTTTCACATCTCGATTTTGAATTAGGTGATCTAAATGCTACTATTTCAAATATTAAGAGATTTGATCTCTAGGACAAAACCCTTATTTTTTCCCCCTCTTTTGAGGGTAGGAATGATAAACCTATGATGACTGACCTTAGAAGAAAGAGTCCTAAAAATGTGTTAAGTTGTATAGATATATGATATAGCATTGATATTTGACAAAATATTTTTAGATGTAATGATTTTTGTATTGATAGATTCTTAGAACAATAGGGGTATGCCTAGATAGATATAACAATGTAAAAACATTAACACGGTAATAAACTACAATTAAAAAAGTTAAATGTTAGTTTTTAGTTGGAGGAATGGATCATGATGTCCATCATGGCATCCAAGAAATCAAGGGAAATGCATGATGTGGATCATGGCATTGCATACATTAAGAAGGAAAAAATAAAACAAGGAAGAAGCAAGAATCAAGAATCATACAAGGATGGCTATGTGGCCATATAAACAAGGGACATGGGCACATGTAACTCAAACTAGAAATCAAGCATAGAAGGCATGTTCAAATGCCACATACACATATAAGTGAAATAATAAAATTTGGCATAAGGGCCACTAAAAAATGGAAGAGTACAAGCAAGGGACATTGGAAAATATCCTAAGGTACACACATGAATAGAAACAAAGGACTTTGGAAAATGTCTTAAGGCAAAAAAAATAGACATGTAGGAACTAGAAATGCAATCACATAAGATACGCTAAGCAAGAGGAGAAAGCATGTAATAAATAGAAAGGTAGAATCACATCTAACTAATCAAAGTAAATGTGAAAGTATGTAAAACATGTGTAGTACAAGCCTAGGTACAAGCTAAGAAATACACAAGTGTTAGATACTAGTGAAATTTTGATATAGTAATCTATGTAATCTACAAAGGAATGTATATCAACATGATAACTCAAAGTGTGTAGTGTAGGAATGACATAACTTGGATGGTGTAGCCATGTAGAATATGCCTATATTGGGTGGGTATATTGATGTGTGTCAAAAATGTAGAAGTAGGAATGCCCCCTCAATGGGTAGAGTGAAGTAATCAAGCAGCTGGATGTCACTGCATACACTTAAAGAAGATCAAGTGAAGCATGGTAATGTAGAAAAATTGACATACAATAGCATGAAACAACAAATGTAAGTCCTAGCATGATATTAGTAATAAAAATCATGGATGATGCATATAATTAAAATGTTTTTGGTATTTTTGAGTTTTTTACATTGTTTTTGTATTTTGATATAAGATATGAATAGGTAAAATTGTTAAGAAATGATACTAACTGATGAGTCTCAAATAAGACTCCCTATCATGGTATCCTATATCGAACAACTAAATCATGCATGATTATGAGGCATAATTTAATGTCTAAGATTATGAAGCTAAAATATATGTACATTTTTACTACTATAAAATATCTAAAGTGCAAATTGAATGTGGGGTCCCTCTATAACTCTAAAAACTTGATGAAACTATAGGTATCTTAAGGACCCATCTATAAGTAGAAGAAGCTCTCTAAAGAGGTGCTCTATGTGTAGCTTCATGAGACCTTAATTTTACTATTCTAGGTGTGTAGATAGAACCTATCTAGAATATTGAAACTATGGAGGTGTGTGAACCCTCTATGCTAGTGATGGATGTTGTAACTATGGATGGATCTCAAGTAGAAGTATAATTAAAATTAGAGGAGATACTAAAATAGGTATAAGAACTAGAGTTAGTGTTTGTATGTTAGTAGATGGCTCTGAAGTGGGGAGTGGTGACTCATAAGGAACTCCACCAACTATAATAACTTGATTATCATAAATTAATTTTATGCATATATGAACTATAGAGGGTACTACCTTGAGTTTTTGAATCCATGGTTAACCAAGTAATATGTCAAAACCTCCTACACTAGGAACTATAGTGAATGTTGTTGCCAAATATGTAGGACCAACCTATAGTGGAAGTACTATCTCATCTAGTGAACTTTGTATATGATCACTAAAACCCCTTATAATTGTGTTTACTAGAGTGATATCCTAGTTTCAATAATCCAAATGTTTTAATAGTCCCAAGATACACATGTTAAAGCTGGAACCATTATTAATAGACACACTATGAATAGGTTGATTATGAATATGTTTTTTGATAAAAAGTGCATTATAACCTGTATTATCCTCCATAATCTCTTGATCTAAAAAAGATATCAAAGGTCTGATTAGAACTCTAAACTCATACATACCTCTCAAAGGATGTGCCTCAATTGAAGGTGTCTAGTATGTTGTTGGTGGAGGATGTGCATGGAATGTATGGTGAACACCTAAGGTGTTCTCTGTCTCCTATTTAGAATGCTATGGAAATGGATCTAAGAATATTTTGAAAGATTTATTTTGTGTCGGATTTGCCTTTGGAGGCTCAACTAGAGTGCCTAGATCAAGTATATTATCATCTATCAAGTCTTGTATCTTATGTCTCAAATTGATGCATCTATTTATGTGTGCCCTGGTGCCCTATGAAAATCACAAAATGCATGCTATTTATATCCCCATGTAAGAGGATTCATTGGGTCAACTTCTTGGATAAGATGAAGAGTGATGATGTTACATTCCAATAACTACTATAAAACCTTGGCTAGAGAAACTAGTAGATTGGTAAATGCATGATGACAAAGTACTAATAAAACCATATGCTGAGGGGGCTCTAAAGTTGTATTGACTATTGGTTGATTTTGATTCTTATTGTCATTGATTTTGACCTTACATGGGACTTTACTATTACTCTTGTTTGTTATGTCTAAGATACTTGGGTGCTTAAGTTTTCCCATTGAAATTAGCATGACTTCTCTTTCCTTGAGTGTATGACATAATTTGGTGAAGGAAGAGATTTTTTTGAACAAAATATATTTATGTAATGTTGGTAGAAGGCTCTATTTGAAGATGTCCTATAACTCTTGATCAACCATGGGGCTAGTTAGAATAACTAGAATAGTCTTGTATCTAAGAACATAATCCATGAGGGGCTCATTTAAACTTTGTTTCTGTTTAACAATGTTGATACTAAAATGTGCTAGGAACATGTCTACAAAAAGATTCAATTCTATGACCAACTTATTTGGTGGACTATAAAACTATTGTAAAGTATAATCCTTTATACTCCATGAAAATAAATTGGTAAGTATCTAGTCATTGGGTACATCATCCAAACATGCTACATGAAAATCTCTCAAATGTGTCTCTAGATAACCCTTGCCATCATATAGAGTGCACTTAGGTTGAAAAAAACTTGATGGTAAGGGTGTGAAAGCAATGTGATGTGCAAATGGTGTATGCAATAAAACAAAAGAATCTAATGCCTTTGTAGGTTTAGAGACACCTTGCTCAAGATGTTGCACCTTGGATTGAATATATTTTATCTCTTGAACAAGGGCTACCACATTAGAAGATAGGGATGTACTAGCTATAACTAGTGGCATAGAAGAAGGTTGGGCTATTATAGGGGGTTGTTGAGACATAGTTAACCCCACAGTGTCATTTATAATTGGTTGTTCTATTATTTGAGAAGATTTCCCATTGGTCACTTGTTTTTGTTCTTCTTGTATAATTTTAACCATGTCATATTGCATATTCATATGTTTAGTTAAGATTTCTTGAAGTTCTCTTTTATCAGCTTCATCAAAACTAGTATATTGAGCCATTGGTAAAGTAGGGAAACAATTTTAATATAAGAGACACAAATTACTAAATATAAGAGACACAAATTCCAAAAACATTAGTGATTTGGATTTTGTACAAAAAGGATATTGAGCTATCAAACATGTAAGGTGATTCCTTAAAAAGTAAGTAGGTGATAGTATATGCAACTAAAGATTTTTTAGAAATATTTTTGCAAAATACTATGAATTTTTTATTTGAAATTGAGTTTTTGAGTTTTATATTCAATTAAAAATTTAGAAAATGATTTGAAAAGTACTGGAAAGTAATTGGGAATTTAGATGATGCAATCTAGGGATTTTGAATGAATTTTAAAAACTAGTGTGATAATTTAAAAAATTTAATATGAATTTATAGAGAATTTGTAGAATTTTTCTTTGAAAATTTAGGAAAAATCAAAGAATATTTCTATAATTAGCAATATATTTTTCCTAGTGTTTGAAATGTGTTTATATGTAAGGAGGACCTAATATGTGCAAACTAGAATTTTACAAAAATATGTGATATTTTTGATATTAAATTATAGATTTTTAATTTTTAAATGCAAGAAAAAATAGGAAATTATGGGAAAAAAATAACATAATTATCCCTAAGGTTTCTAGGGTTCACCAAATGTTTTATTGTTTTTAGAATAATGGGGTTTTATTATTAATTAAATACATAATATTAGCAAAGTAAATTAGTAAATAATATACATGAATTAGATACTAATTTGTGTAAATAGATTTTTATTGTTTTATTTTCTAAAATATAGTAATAAATAAGAGAAGTCTAACATAGCTTATTCTCAATGATCCAAATTGAGATAGGGTCTGATACTGGAGGACCAAGACTGGGAAACTATTAGAAACTAGATCTTGAGGTTCATGTCTAGATTTTATATGAGCACCAAAAGTGGGACACCCTAATTTATAGTTTTGTATTCCTTTTCTGGTGTTGTTGTCCAAGTGGTCTAAGCTTTTTAGATTCTATTTTGTAATTCTATTTTACC